>VDFB02172079.1:14681-194035 GCA_007258455.2 Sequoia sempervirens
GTACCTTTGCATTTATTGTTAAAAATCCAAAAATTGCAAAAAAAATCACAAAACTTCAAAAAACGTCAGAAAAACTTAAAATATCAGTCAGAGCAGTGTCAGAGGGAAACCTAGGGTTTCTACACATTCTTAGAGGTTGCATCTAGAAGCATATTTTTCCAAGAGGGCAGCAAATAACTTCCAATCTTCCTCTTTTCTTCTTCCTCTCTTTTGTCTTAAACTTCTTGCATGTCACAAAAACAGCAAGCTATCACAAATCTGGCAAACTAGGTGTGATTAGCACAGTTTTTCAGCAAAACCCATCTCTTAAAATTTTCCAGAAACAGCAAACTTGTTGCCTCTATTTTTATGGATTTTTTTGAAAAAGTCACAGAATCAAAAATCTAAGGAACTGGGTTTGTTCAGCATTGAAGCACAAACAAAACCCATGTGTCGGATTTTTTACGGAAAAATACTTCTCGTCAGACACTATTTTAAGCGTTTTCAGAAATTGTCTAAACAAGGTCATGTGCACAATTGATCTTTAAGTTTTTCAGGGTGCAGTACTCCCAAGTACAATACAAGATCAAAACAATCTTGTACCATAATTACCTGAAAAACGACAAATGCCGACTTGCATCAAGTGCACCCGGAAGTGGACTTGGAAAATTTGGAAGGAATAGATCAAATCACTCTACAAAACATCGAGCAATCCGGATTGCTCAAGGCTGCATCAATCCCCATCACATTATAGAACGTGGAGCTTGTAATTGCTTACATTAATCATTACAACCCTATCACACGAGAAATCCGATCAGTGGATGGGAGGGTGATTTGTACCCTTAAGCCAAAGGATGTGGAAAAATGCTTTTCTATTCCACCATGTTCCAAAAACGTGGTCATATCTGTGAAATTATGCGAGAGATCATTCAAAGCTTCAAAGGACAAATGCCAAATGAGAATGGCAGAAAAATGGCTAAAAGTGCAAAAGGCCAACTTGCCCAAGAATGTGGGGCATGGAGAATTTTGAGACGAGTACACAATGATGATCACGCTACTCAATTGGATCACTGGATAGGAAGATGGGAACCAATTTCAGCCCTAGATGTACTACATCGATAAAATTGTTAGCAACAAAGAGCAATATGACTGGCTTGCCCTGATCAGTGATACACTCCACCAACAAATAACAAGGTTCTTAGAAGCTCACATGTTCCATATGTGCTTGTACCGTTTACACTTGATAGACTTCCAAGGCTAGTTTAGAGCACTAAATACTGTGGTAACCTTAGGTGTGCAGAAGGTCCATGAATATTTTCCGCGCCTTGAGTTTACACAAGCAGAAAGGAACTTCAAGTGGATTAATGATCTTTTCACGATGCACACCGTCAGGGACCTCGACCATGAGATGCATGTACGTATATCACCAGCAGCCAAGGAGGCAATGCTGGACTGGGTGGATTGGTTCATCCAATTCCCCACCTTCACCTATATACACGTATATGGATACAATGGTCACCCTGCTATGTTACCCCACTACCCTTCAGATAGGGTAGTCTTCATGGAGTTCTTGTAGCGGTTGGTCGAAGTTCATTCTCATTTGCGCCTAAAAAAGAAGACAGCTGCGAACTTTCCTATCCAGATGGGACTCTACAGGTGTAAATAAGCAGTCGATGCCAAGATCATGTGCCAAAAGATGATGAGACTCAATCTCAAATACCTCATTCAGAGGTGGTCTTATGATTCGAGGGGCCTATATGCAGCACACCTTGAGCAACACTCATCACACGAGTCTTCCATGGAAGACTATTGGGTCAACCGTGATGATGAGTATGATGTACGAAGACGGAACTACAACCGTTTCAGACTTCCGTGGATTGCTAAGTTCATGTCAAAAGATGTGGAAGGCCTATCTGACGATGATGGGGAAGTCATTCTCCCCTCATTCTTTGTGGATCAAGTGGACTCACAACCACTTGGAAGGGTGGATTGGTACGCCAAGGAGAACACATCTATAGAGGAAAGGACAAGTAGAGTTGTTAGGAACAGTCAACTCTATTTGGACAGCAAGAAGACGAGGAAGGTAGTAATTCCCCGCACAGAGCCGCCCTCGGTTAATCCATCACTACCTTCCACGTCAAGGAAGAAGCCCAAACAGAAGCAATGGAGCAGCCCGCCCAAAGGAGCCAAGATGTCAAGACATACAAGAGGGAGAAATTAGATTGTTCATGCAAATCAACAGATATACATGTGGAGATAGCCACAAGCATACCTGAGGCAGTCAGGGAAACCGTTGTAGTTGAGCCAATGATCGAGGCAATCACAACTAAGATAGAAACCATGATGGAAGCAGTTGCAGCGGATACAGTTCCAAACTGTTGCAGTTGAGCCAATGATCAAGGCAATCACAACTAAGATAGAAACCATGATGGAAGCAGTTGCAGCGGATACAATTCCAATAGTAGAAATAGAGCCTCCCACTTCACCACCACAGCAATAGTCACCAGTCTTTGTTGACTTAGACTCGCCACCACGAGACATCATTGCAGCACAATCTCGTTCATCAAGCATTCAAGGGCGTAATGTTCCTCCTTCTAGAGAGGCTAGTCATAATTCATCTTGGCTTGAACGTCTCCTAGGAAGGAAGAGAGAAAGGCCATCCTACCAATTGGACTTCACAGAATTCAACCATGTCCCTCAAGACATGCCAGTGAAGAAAATGAAGAAACAAGTCCACGTAGGAAGGAATGTCGATAATGAGTTGGTCATAGAGACAACTACCCCACCTAAGGACAGAAATGTACACGAGGTTGAAGTTAATGACTTCACCTTGTCACAGGTAAACCTCCACAAGACCACTCGTCAGGTGGAGGCAGATCTCGGAATTGCGTCAATGAGTTCTCAGGAAAAAATGGCTAAGGATGGCAGAGACAAAGCAGCCTTAAAGGCTGAAAATCAGCAGCTAAGGTTGTACATATCTAGCTTAATGAATGGCACTCAAAACATCTCTGCTTTACCACAAGAGATGCTAGACCTCCCCGCAGAGCGAAATCATCACCAACTAATCTCACAAGGAAAAAACTTGAGAAATCAAGTGGAGGAATTTGTTGTCAGAGGACGGTGTATATTGGCAGAACTATACCAATTGAGGAATAGAGCTCATGAGCTTCACATGGGGATTCAACATTCAAAGCTAAAGACAGCAAAGAAGAGGCCAGGGGATGAGATCACAATTTCAGATTTACAATTGGCATACCAATCATTTACCACTGCAGAGAACAAGCAACATCTTTTTGCTTGGAAAGAACAGCTGGCATGCAAGGTGAAAGCCTATGATGTCAATTCTGTGGAGATGATTGAGTACCGCCAAATTGTAGCAGGTATTATCAACTTCACAAGAATGTTGGTAATATCCATCCCTTGTCTCTACCAACACGAGGGTGGTGCATACATTGAGTTAGACGCAGTGCAAAAACAATTTCAGGATTTCATCCGTGGCACTTTTTGCAGTGACCTTGTTGGTTGTGAATTGAGGAAGATTGCAGACATGTCCACCAAGCTGGATGACGCAACTACGAAATGCATTGAATATCAACATCAGCTTGCACCTAGAGAGGAGATGTCGCAACGCCACGTCATCATCCTACAGAGCATTGACTGTCCAAAGGCAAAAGAAGTCAACACATGGATTGAGGAGCTGTTGACCGGAGGTGGTGAGGTGTAAAGACACCTTAGTTGGGTCGTCCTATTCTCTAGGATGACATTTATGATTAACAATAGTTAACTTGATGCTTCTTTCCAAGTTAACTAACTGCCCCTTAAATCATGCATGTCTATTTCCATTAATGGGGGATGTTTGTTTTGACTTCCATTAATTGCGGATGTTTGTTTGAATTCCTCTAATTATGGATGACTATCTCCATTAATCATGGATGTCTATCTTAGAGACACCTATTGTACTATAAGTTCTCTTGTAGTTTAGTTTCAGTTGATTGAAGTAGTCTTCCAGTTAACTGATTAGATTTCCTGCTTTTTAGGAATAAATCTTGCTAATTGATTGGCAAGACTGATTGTTAACTCAAGGAGACTTTGGGGTTGCCCACTCAGTTCTATAAATAAGAGCCTTGGGCTCATTATTTGCTAACCTTTATTTACTACACAAAATTGTTGTGCCATTGATGCCTCAAGCTTGCAAGTGCTTATTTGTTCACTCTTGGATGAGAGTTAATTGGTTTGATGAGCAATTGTGTATGGTTTTGTACCTTTGCATGTCCCAATTTTTTGTAATTCGTTGAAGAAATTTGAAGAAGAAAATTAGAAAGTGCATGCATTTTGATTCAAATATTTGAGTTCTTTCAACGTTTTGTTCTTATAACTTGTTTCAATCTCCTCCTTGGACAAGGGTTCCTCCTCCTTGGATATTTTGTTGTTAACAATTATCGTTTGATGTTGAATAATGAATTGTCTTTCAGCGTACACTTCGGATAGGGATTCCTCCTCATTGGCAAGTCTATTAACCAAATCATTGTAATTTGTTGTTTCTAGTAAGTTGTTTCCCAACCTATACCTCGGATAGGGGTTCCTCCTCCTTGGCAAGTCTGAGATCCATCTTACCATGAGAGTGATTACTTGCATAAAGCCTTATTCCAGCATAAACCTAAGAGTTCAGAGCCTCAGACTCATTTTGGGGCCCAAGAAATCCACCATCCATTCCCGCTCCTATACCCTCATGCTCTATTTATCTTGAGGAGATAGGATAGATTAAAAGTTGGTTTAGTCGTAGTTAAGATCTGCAGAAACCAGAGAAAACCTTAGCTACGGCGCATTGTGTTTATGTACCCTTGGGTCCTGCTGCTAAGTAAAAAAGATACATATAACATCAGCAAATAGGGATCTTCCTCTCTATAATCCGAAGGAGCAGTTACTAAAACACTTGCAATAGCTATATGTTTCCAATAAGCACTCCAGAGGTGCGAATTGAAATGCTAACAAGTAGTTAAATCTTCTTTGTGCAACTATTTCTCCCCTGTTGGTGTAGGTTTAACTCTCTCATAGCCCTCACCTTCGAAAAAAAGAAAAAGAACCAACCTTAAAAACTCAACAATGACAGCTTCAAGGAAAAAAATGCAGTTTTTACCTTTTGTAGTTATCAAATGAGGTCAAAAGTGTGTTATGCCCTCACTTTAAGGTGACCAAAACATATTGGATGGTTTCTTTTAAAAAAATGTTTTTTATTTGTTTTATTATGTTTTTAGAGGCCCATGAGCCACAAGTATGCCCAAGGTACCACTTAAGAGCCTTGAGTTCCCTATGGGTCCTTCCCTCACTTTAGGGCAACCAAAACATATTGGGCGAATTGCTTTTTTTTTAAATATATTTTTTTAATGTTTTTAGAGGCCCACGAGACGCAGGTATGCCCGAGTTCACCCAAACACACCTTGGGTACGCCCAAGGTACTACCCAAGCCAAACTAAGACCCAACTTGTACTAATATGAGGATGGCGAGATAAACACGAGGATTTGATAATGTAGTGTTAAACATTGTGATACATATTCTACCATACTGCTTAATACATATAGAGAAATTATGAAATATCACTAATATCTCACACTTGAATCAAAAGCCAACCTATATCAAATACCATTATTCATTATGGATTTCAAAGTAATTGTGCTAATTGCTGAAAGTGAAAGTGGCACACTACAAATCTTCATCAGTGTGATGCATCAAACATTCATCATCCTATTGAAACTTGCAAAAATAGAAAATAACTATCCACATCCTCTGGAGTCATATCTTTAGTTTGACTAGACCTCCTAGGGCATATAAGCCACTAAAAAGTATACATCATGTTCATTCCCCTCCCACATTCAAATTGTTGCATGTCACCCATTGAATACCACATTATTCACTGTCATTAGGTGATGAGTACACACTTATACTGAGAGGGGGGATGAATCGGTATAAGGTAATCTTTTACTTTCTCAAATTAGTGATCACAATAATATCAATCACACAATATTAACAAATAAGTATTAAGAACACAAGAACACAAGATTTACATGGAAACCCTATCAGGAGAAAACCATGGAGAAAAGGACTGCTTGGATCTATTATCCAAATCCAGCCACAAATAAAATACTTCTTACAAAATATTCGTAGGCACCAACCCATAAGAGATGCCAATCCCCACTGCTAAGCACCAACTTAGCAAAAGACACCAATCTCTTCTATTGACAGGCACCAACCTCTAACTTAATAAAGTCTTGTCTTCTTGAGAATAAATCTCCTTCAAAATCTGCCTTGAATGATCTTCCATTATTTTCTTCTCAAATCTACTTGTGTTTGTATCATATATATATTTTCTATTCTCCACACACATTCTTCACCACGTTTTTCAATCTTCCTTTATACCTTTGTGAATGATGACCACTTCTTTAAAAGACATACACATCCCAAAAAGGGAGGTGACTTTTATTTATATAAGTGCCTCTTCGTAACAAACAAACTTGGGCGCTCACCATGAGGGGTTGGCACCTTTAAAGAAATATAAATTTATTTATTTTTAATTCCCCAAGTGGGGTAGCTCTATAAGGGGGGTCAACTCCATTAAAATGTTTATTTAAATTTAAACTTTGTGCCCCAAAGTGCAGTGCTAGACACCAAGGGTCGGCCCACAACATTGCATTTTAATTTTAAATTTCTGATTTGATTTTTCTCCATGCATGACCACCCAAGATAGGAGGCAATTGCTCCAACATAGGAGATTTAAATGAGGCAGAATTACCAACATAGGCCCCACAATTTGGGTGCCAACCTTCATCTAAATTTGACGATTTCACATCTCCTTCCTCAACGATCTCACTTGTCCTTCAATTTCCTTTGACATCAATGACAATTAATCCAAAAATATCCCCCTTTGTTATTGATGGCAACGTTGCATAGAAATAATCTATGAATATAGTAAGAACATAATACTCCCTTGTCTCTATTGCTCCCCCTTTCTCTACTTCTCCGCCTTTGACATCAATGGCAAAGAAATCCATGGAAAGATAATGCAGCGATGAGCTCCCCTTGAATAATGTATCTCCTTAGTGACTAGATGAAAAGGATATCACTCCCAACTTTTGTCTAAGATATTTAAAAGTTTCTTTCAGTAGGGGCTTTGTGAAGATGTATGCAATTTGTTCTTGTGTAGTAATATACTCCAACTTAACCTATCGATCTGTCAACTTCTCTCTTAAGAAGTGATATTTGATTGGAATATGTTTTGTTTTGGAGTGCATCACAAGATTCTTTGAAATATTGATTGCACTTGTGTTATCATAGAATATTGATATTGGATGATTGTATTCTGCCTTGATGTCCCTCATAGTTTGCCTCATTCAAAGAACCTAAGTGCAACAAGATGTTGCCGCTATGTATTCAGCCTCTGTAGTGGATAGAGAAACTGAAGCATGTTTCTTACTTAACCAAGACACAACATTGTTACCAAGAAAGAATGCACCCACACTTGTACTTTTTTGTTGTCAATACTGCCAACCCAATCTACATCAGTATATGTTGCTAACTTGAAATCTTCACCTCTTAGATACCATAAACCAAAATCTAAAGTGCCCTTAAGATACTTAAATATTCTTTCAAGTGCCTACACATGGGTATTTTTGGTGCTGCCTGAAACTATGCCACCATACCTATTGCTTGCATAATATCGAGCCTTGAAGCCGTTACATATAATAGGCTCCCAATCATTGACCTATATAGAGTTTGATTTGCTTTTGGGGATTCATCATCTTTACTTAGTTTGCATCATGTGACCATGGGTGTACTCACTGGTTTGCAATCCTCCATCCTAAACTTCTTCATCTCTTTGATATACTTAGTTTGGGAGATGAATATGCCTTTATTGGATTGAGAAATTTGTAAGCCATGGAAGAACGACAATTCACCAAGCATGGGCATCTCAAACTGTTTTTGCATGTCCATGGCAAACTCTTGACACATTTTGTTACTACTACCACCAAAAATGATACAATCTACATAAACTACAACAATTAACTGATCATTACCTTTAGTTTTGATGTGAAGATTGCTACAAGAAATTCCTCTTTTAAAACCTTGTTATTGAAGATACTTGTCAGAGTACCATGCTTTGGGAGCTTGTTTTATCCCATAAAGTGCCTTCTTCAACTTGCACGCATAATCCTTATCCTCTGATAGGAGGAACCCCTCTAGTTGTTCGATATACACTTCTTCCTCTAAGTTTCCATTTAGAAAGGCTAATTTGACATCCAAATGATATACTTTAAAATTCTTCATTTTAATAGCCTCTAGTTGTGCAACAAGGACAAAACTTTCTTCAAAATCAATACCTTCTACTTGAGCATATCCTTTGCATACTAACCTTGCTTTATTTCTCAAAACTTGGCCATCTTCATTTAGCTTGTTCCTAAAAACCCACTTGGTGCCAAACACATTTTGTCTTTTGGTCTTGGGACAAGTTCCCAACTCTCAATTCTTTTCAATTTGGTTTAGCTCCTCTTCCATAGCACCAACCCAATGTTTGTCATTGCTTGCTTTTGCAAAGTTCTTAGCTTCTATCTTAGATAGCAGGGATAGGTTTGCATGTTCTAATGCATCTGCCAATCGTCTTCTTGTCTGAATTTCAATATCTTTATCACCAAGAATTAGATCTTTTGGACAATTCCTTTTGACAAATTTGGATGGTGTCTTTGTGTCCTTCTGTTCAATTACCTCATTTTCAACTTCTTCATCTCCTTCCTCTTCCTTGCAACTTGCTTCCTTTGGATAATCAATTTCATGTACTTTTTCTTTTTGATGTGTTCCTTCATCCACTCTTACATTTGCACTTTCAACAATTTTGTGCAATCTTTTTACATTTGTTGGCTTTGCTTCTTGAAAAGTAACCAAGGAAGATACCCTCATCAAATCTAGAGTCAAATTTTCTCAAATCCTCATCATCTCTTCTTATATAGCATTTGCTCCCAAAAACTTTGAAGTACTTAACTGTTCCAAGTCTACCCTTCCATGTTCATTAGGTGTTTTACAATTGTTGACTCTGATTTGTCCTCGGTTTAGAATATAGACTGCTATATGAACCACCTCTCTCCAAAAAGTGTCTGATAACCTGGACTCATTTAACATATTTTTTGCCATCTCTTGAACAATTCTAATTTTTCTTTCAACAACTCCATTTTGTTGTGGAGTCCTTGCAGCTGAAAGATGTCTTCTTATCCCATGATGTTCACAAAATTCTTCAAATTCATTTGAAGTAAACTTACCTCCTCTATCTGATATCGAGCACTTGATTTTCAAACCAGTTTCACTTTCAACTAAGGCTTTGAATGCCTTAAACTTCTCAAATACTTCAGACTTTCCCTTTAAAAAGGTAACCCATGTCATCCTAGAATAATCATCAATTAGCAACATAAAATAGCTCACCTTGCAAACATTTTGTTCTTGTTGGTCCACAGAGGTCTATATGGACAAGTCCCAAGGGTTTTGATGTTGAATACTCCTTCGACTTGCAACTCGCCCTTGTTTGTTTTCCATGTTGGCACTGCTTGCAGATGTTATTTGAAGGCTTTGAAATCTTCAGCATTACTCTTACAGCCTACTTAGTGTTGATTTTTACTAGATTATCAAAGTTTATAAGCCTCATCCTTTTGTGCCATAACCAGCTCTCACCTTCTTGCCCCATGTAGTGTGTTTCAACTTTTATTTCACTAAGAATGTAAAGGTTATTCACAATTCTACTTGCATCTACGACTAGCTTTCCTATACTTTCTTTTTTGATTTCACAACCTTCAACATGAAATGTGAGTGTGTGTCCTTGGTCACACATTTGACTGACGCTTAGAAGATTATGCTTCAACCCTTCAACATATAAACCATTTTCAGTTTTTGTTTTTCTATAGGCAAGGCTAAGAGTACCTTTACCGGTTATCCTCGCTAGAGCATTGTCTCCAAATTTCATTGTACCTTCATTTACTTCTCTCAAAGTGAGGACTTGCTCGTCCCTGTCATGTGGCTTGAACAACCACTATCAATGTACCACTAATTTCCCTCAATTTGAGCATCAAAGGCAGTTTGCACAAGCATGGATCTCTCCTTTTCTTGCTCTTGCTTCTTTTTCCTACTTTTAAATTTTCTTCCTTTTGTTTAGCTATAGTATCCTTCTTGTTCTATTTAGGAGGTTCTAAAAATCCACTTCTACAAAAATGTGTTGTGTGTCCATAGTTGTTGCACTTATATCATTTAACATTAGAATTCACTAAAGGAGCAAATGAATTATAGTTTCTATTTGAGAACATATAAGGACTTCTATTCTTGTTTCAAACAAAGTTATTTCTTGCACGTGCCCTCTAGTCTATTACTTTATGACTGACGTGATTACACAAAAAGCAATAACCAAAGAGAATGATGGAACCTAGTCATGTGCACCTACCTTGGAGGAAAGGACTTTTTGAGTTTGTCCTTGTTATCTTTTGGACGAGCGCTTGTTTCTTGTGGGACTTGATTCTCTTTGTTGTTGTTGATAGGACTTCTAAGAGCATCTACATAGCTTTTTGTCTTTTCCTCATTTGCCTTCTTTGGTGGCTCTTTGTGATCTTCTTTGTTGGCCATCTAATTTTCTTCATATGCAAGACCAATCTTTATAAATGGTGACCTCTACTCATTGATGAAATCATCTAAGATCTTGGTACTATTCTTATTTGAGGCTTTTGTTTAGTTTAGTGGGTGTTTTCTCTAGTTCCTTCCTCGAGGAAATAATTTTTTGACTCTAGCCTCTCACAATTTTCTTCTTTTTTGTTTAATTGGATTCTCAACTCTTCTTCAATCCTTTTTGCTTCTTCAAGTTGAATCTTGAGGTTGATGATCATCTTTTCCGATTCCTCAAGACTTTGTGACATTTTTGTATTAGATTAACAATCCTCCTAAAGCTGTAATTTGTATTTCAAGTTCTTCTTAAGCTTTTTTATTTCACTTAGGGCACAAATGATTTCTTCCAAATCTACTTCCCCATCTATTTTGGCATTCGCTTCCCCTTTTGACTCTTCTTTTTCATTGCCTTCACTTTCCAAGATATCACCTTTTCTTTCTATTGCCATGAATAGAATCTCTTCTTTGTCGCTAGGGGAAAAACTCTCTTCAAATGAACTACTTTTCTCTTTGGAATAGAGGGTTTTCTTGTGCTTGTGAAAGCTCTTCTTTTTCTCAAGATTGCCTTGTTTGTGGCCCTTTCTATGTTGATAATGGCCCTTTCTTTATATTATGCTCTTCTTCCTTATCACTACTTTCATTTTCTGTAAATGGGCATTTGGCAGCAAAATGTCTTACCTTTCCACAATAAAGCATTTAAAAGGCAACTTACCTTTGTACTTCTCGGATCCTTTCTTTAGCTTCCTCACAAAATGAGCTTCTTCTTCGTCTAATTCATCATTGGAACTATTGCTTGGCTTGGGCTCTTTATTCTTCATTTTCTTTAAGGCTTTGAAGGTTGCCTCTCATTTGGATCATTTCTCCTTTTTGGTCCTCATTTCATATTCGGTGAGGATCCCATGCAATACATCCATTGTTAATCTACATCTTTTATTTCTTCAATGGGGGAGACATTGGCATCAAATCTCAAGGGAAGAGATCTTAATACTTTCTGCACAACCATTGCATCCTCAACCTTTTCTCCAAGACCTCTATAGTGTTAACGATTTCATCCACGCAAAGCAAATAGGCTGCAATGTTTTCTTCGTCCTTCATTTTCAAACTTTCAAATTCTCTTCTATGTGTTTGAAGCTTAGCTTTCTTTACCTTGTCGTCTCCTTCATAGATGTTCTTCCGTTTATCCCAAATCTCTTTTGCCAATTCACAGTGCATTACCTTGACAAACTCCAATTTTGATAGACCACACAAAATTGCATCCATAGCTTTCGCATTATTTTCACTTGCCTTCTTTCCCACTAGATCCATTGGTGGAGATGATGGAGCTACAAATCCACTCACAACTGATTGCCAAATATCAAAGCCAAGAGCCATTAGGTAAGTGTGCATCCTTATGCCCAAGAAGGCATAGTTTGTTCCATCAAACAATGGAGCCTTGTTTGAGGAGAACCCTTCTTGACAGTCCTTGTGTGCTCTTCAGATCTACCTTCTACCGGTTAGACTATACTTGAAGAAACCCACTCTGATACCAATTGATGAACACATGCTTATACTCAGAAGGAGGGTTGAATCAATATAAGGTTATCTTTTACTTTTTCAAATTAATAATCACAATAATATAAATCACACAATATCAACAAATAAGAACACAAGATTTACGTGGAAACACTTTCAGGAGAAAAACACAAGGATTGCTTGGATCTACTGTCCAAATCCAATCACAAATAAAATACTTCTTACAAAATATTCGTAGGCACCAACCCACTGGAGACACCATGTAATATCCCCTTTTTTCCTGCCCAAAATCCACCCTATCTTAATAGTGTTTTTAAACACTAGTATATATATTATATAATATTAAAATATAAATAATATAATTAAATAAATTACATAAATAAATAATAAAATGAAATAAAAATACTTTATTGGGCAGCCAAGTTTGGAGGAGAAAAAAGGAAAAAAAATAAATAAATAAATAAAGGAGGTCGGCCTTGTTAAGGTTTTTTGTTGGAGGGCTATAAAAGAAAGTAAAGTGCTAGTCATTTGGGGGTATCCATTCATATAGAATTTCATTTTGGAGATTATTCTCTTTGGCTGCAACCTTCGTTGAGCTTCATTCCAAGGACGAAAACCCTTGTGAATGTGGTGAGTTGGATGAAACCCTAGCTCACCTTGTGGAGAACTCATGACGGAGTTCTAATTGCACTTCATTGGAGACAATTGGAGGTTTGGAGCATCATTGCATAATCAGATTTGGAGCAGAATTATTGTGGCATTTTGTGAGCAAACTGCATTTTGTGAGCTTGATTCAACAAAAGACATGTTAGAAAATACTCAAATGGCACTAATGGAGGTGGAAGATCAACTAGCTGATGCAAAAAAATTCAAGCAACAAGACAATGAACATAGCTAAGGAAATCAAGCAAGTAATTGATGAGCTTGATAGTCTTCAAGAGGAGTTTGACTTAGAGGGTTTCCTAAAGAAATCAGGAAAGGAAAGTTTGGATCAGCAGGAGGAGTGGTTTGATTTTGGGAATGAAGCTAATCTTCAATTTGCTGATAACCCATTATTTAAGATGGGTGTCGATATGTCAATTGATAATCCACTTTTTGAGTTGGATGATGGAACAACTCCAGGTTGTAGCATTGCACTTGGTGAAAACAGCAAGGTATGGGATTCGGTAGAAGTTTCAAGACTTGAGTTGGAGTGTGGTTTACAGCTTGGTGTTGATCTAAGTTCACATTACGAGGTGATTGGTTGCCCTCTTGGAAGACCACAGGATATGATGTGTGCATATGAAGAGAAAGATGAGGATTGCATTGGGAGTGAGATGACACTAGGAGGCATCATCATTCCTAACTACACGAGTAAGTGGAAGCTAACTTGGGTATGCCACTTGATGATTTCAGTTGAGGGTTATTTTCTTGTTGGCACTTGCCTTGAGTTACATCATTCTTGCATGAAGTATTGTCTTGAGAATTGGAGTTGGCCAACAAGTGGGACATTTCATAAACTATTTTAGTGGACGAGTTGTAATGCATGCCTATCATATGTAGTTGGAGATGAAGTTTTTGCATGGGAAGTGTTGGATCATGCTGACTTTAACATCTTCCACATTAAGAAGCTATGAACATGTAGTTTTATAGCTGCTGGAAATTTCATTACAGCAGCAAGGAAAGGAGGTTTCAGGCATCTTACTCATGAAGCTTTGAAGAAAGATGGACCTAAACATGACATCTACATGTTTGACAATCCATCCTCTAGATTGAGTGATGCTTATATTATACTAGTCCTTTTTGGGAGTTGGGGTTGAAGACAGAAATTGCTCCATGCCCCTTAGTTGTTGATACTTTCATGGATGCGTTACAAGAGATTACCAAATAAGTCACAAACTTCCATGGTGAGCAAGTTGTTATGAATGGCACTTGTAGTTGGGATGTATACCTTTCTAGGTATATTGGAGATCATTCTTAGTTGCGTATCCATTCTTGGGATCTTCAACAAGGATTGACAAAGCTTATTGAGAATGGTAGGAAAGATTCTTGGAGGGATAAGGATCAAAATTTCAGAATTTATAATGCTGTTCCTTCTCTTACCAGACATTTTGTGATTCCAATTTTTCATCTACAAATGGATCGGAGAGAGATTTTAAGTAAGGATTGGAGCATTGAACAAATGGTTACTCTTGGGAATGTTCCTTGGCAAAGAATGGGTCAGATTTTTTAGTCTTGAGCTTGTTGCTTGGCTGCAGACCAGCCACCTTACATTTGGGGTTGCTCTCATTCAAGAGAGTTGGCACATTATATCTTGTCAAGGAAGTAAAGGGTTTCAGTTGGAGATTGCTTTTAAGTGTATTTCAGCCACTTTTGAGTTGTTTGGGTGCAACACAATGCTCATCTTACATGCTTATACATGGGAATTCCATTGGTACTACTGTTATCCCTTGTGTAGAGTGCTAAATTCAAATTGTACCTTAGTGATTCCAGTTTTGAACAGCAATGATTATTTGCTTCTTCAAACCTTCCAAACTTTGAGAGTTCACCTTATGAAGGTTTGTGATGTAAACTTTGGTAGTTTACTCTCGGTGTTGGTTCATGGCAATGAACTTTCGCATGCTTTGTTTCACCATTCAGAGACTCTTGGAGTTGGAAAAGTAAAAGTTTTCAAAAGTCTTCATGGTTGTATGTGGTGTTATGATGATGAATTTTTTAAACTCTTCCAAAGGATTGCCTTCCTTTTAGCAAGAAGATTGGAGGAAGTCGCATTTGCAATTGTCGCTTTGCAGACACCATGAGTAGATATGTTGTGAATTATGGTTTTGGTTTGAGCAGACTTTTCATCCCATTGCCTAGGATCGTGTTAGGCAGTGGGATTGCAAATATGGACTTCTCTGAGATGCTTTGGCAGGAGATGTTTCATGGTATAGATTTCAGCCCTCTCAGATATTTCAGATTGAGTTTTGAGGATGGTTACATTTTGGGGTTACAAGCGAGGAGACTGCAAATTTGGCATGATGGATCTACAGTTATGATTAGAGTGGAAGAGAGTCGGCATGGTGGTTTCTTTCTGAGATTGACATGCCACCCTGGGATCTTACTTGGTTTTAATATGGATCGGTCTATTGTTTTTGAAGTTGTGATGGCATTACTCGAGAACAAGCGATTTTTGCGAAGGGAGGATTGTAAAGTCCCCTTTTCGGTCCTAAGCTTTCCAGTGATTGTTACACTATTTCCATAGTCCCATAGGCTATTAGAAGGCGTTTCAAGGGATTCCAAGATTCTTGGAGGATTCTTGCCAACATTTTCAAGGGGAATTGCAGAGGACTACCAGAATGTTTTTGGGGTTTTATTGGGTTTTCCAATATCCTTGGTAGGCAGTAACTGCTATTTTTAGTAAATTACAGTTGCATCTCAATTTGGGCTAATTTGGTGCTTTGACACTATTTTTAGTAGTATGTTATTTTTAGGAAGTGTTATTTTTGGCAATGCTCCTGGCATTAGTTTGGTGTTGGGTTTCCAATTTTGGTAGTAGTGGTAGTTTCAACTGTTGAGTTCTGTTATTTTTGGCAGTTCAATGCATCCACCATCCTTGGAGTTCGAAAAAGACAAATATTGCAACTCAAGTTATAAAGTTATAAAGTTCAAAAAGGCCCCCTTGCACCCCCACACCAAGCATTGGTAACTTAAGTTGTTTTTAAAAGATGTTCATGTGCTTGCTCAAGTTGGATGCCTAGATGAGAGGGAAAAAAAAAATTAAAATTAATATTCTTTTCTCAAGTTGGGTGTCCCAATTGGAGGGAAAAGTAATTCAAATTTTTGGGGCCCTAATTTTTATTTAAACCCCCTCTTGCTCTCATTTTCATTATGCTATTTGATGATAACAAAGTGTTGTCGAAGTGAGGATTGAATCCTTCAAGGGCTTTGGAGACGAAAACCTTCAATGTTGCATCTAGTTTTGGGGTTCAAAGATACTCCCTAGCTGGACATTGGAGTGGCTTGACGATAGGAGTCACCATTGGAGATATGGGTGAAGATTTCAGTTTATTTCATCATGTTTTGCTTTGATGTTTTGATGCATATTTTGGTGTGGTTATTGATTTGCAGCATTTAGGGAGCATTTTGGAAGTGATTTCTTGGAGTTTCAGATTGCTGGTTGCCATTTCCCAACTCTAGGCCGTACCATTGTTTTGCTCACGTTGATTAGAGGAGTGGAAAACTTTTTGTGGGCATCGTTATTTCCTTTGGAGCAAACTAAGGCGCCCCTTCTGGCAAGGTTTCAGAATTTTTTAATGAAGAATTGAATTTTTAGCAGCTGGTAACCCCTCTCTACCAGCCATACCAATTGGGGTTGTGAGTACATTGGGCGTTGTGCTCAAATCTGGCACTTTGGTTTGCTTTTCCTGCTGTTTTGGAGGCACCTAGGCCTTGTCACCACCTTGCAGGCATCCTTGGGAGTTCTATGGTGTTTGGTTTGAAGTTGTAATCATTGATAGCTTGCTGGCTGGAGTTTTCAGACTGCTGCAACATCATTATCAGACCCGTAGCAGCAGTGTTTCAGATCACCTACAGTCCTTTGGCGGTCTTTCCATTGAGGTATCATTGTTGTATTTTGTTGGGAAATACTTATATTCATGTTGGGCTGTCATTTTGGGGAGTTATGCTACAAGTTATCATCATTTTCATCGTGTAACAGCACTTTATGATATTCTTGATCAATTTGTAATGAGCTCCTATTAAAGTATTATTGTAATATTTAATGGTCATCTTAGTTGTTAGTTTACTTCAGTTAGTTTGAGCAACTTTCAGTTTAGTGTTTTAGTTCACGACTATTTCTTTCTAGAAACATCATCTTGTAAACTATTATTAAAGGAGTATTCCTCTCCTTGTTCAATAACGAATATAGATTAATCAATTACCATTTCATGGTATTAAAGCTTAGGGTAATTTTTTGCAATAAAATCGTGGCTTTTCCTTAGAAATTTTGGAAAAAAAAATTAGATGTTTTTGTTCAATTTTTTGATATAAATCAAAGGTTGTCTCAACTATTAAAAATCACAAGGGTTTTTTATCAACTAAATTTTGACGGATTTTGGTGAATTTTTGTGACAAAATTCATGCCTTTTTTTACCCAAAAATTTTGGAAAAAAAATTCGAAAGTTTTTGTTCAATTTTTTAAAGATAAATTGTGGGTTTTCAAGGAAAAATTTGTGGGGATTTTTTCTGAAATTCATAAGTTTCTTTGCAAAGGAAAATTTTGAGGGTTTTCTGAAACGAAAAATCGCAGAATTTTTCCCTTTGAAAATCATGTTTCGTCTTTTTTGAGAATCGCGGAAGGGTTTTTTTGCAAGAACTCACGCCTATTCACAGGTCTATTATGGAAATCGTGGAGGTGTATTAGAAATCACAAGTTTTGTAGGCATCTATGTCTTCTACAAACAGAAAAATCGCGTACCTGTGAAAAATGCATCTATGTCTTCTATTCAACGCATTCCTGTCTCAAGTTGTGGTTTTTTTCTAAGATTTTGGGCTGTTACCGCAACAGGTTTTACCTGCTTCTCTGCATTTCTTTTGACGTGACTCACCCTGCATTTGCCTACAGCCAAGGTTTTCTGCTTGTGCCAAGGATTCTTTGAAGATTTTTGCAATGGGTCTGCATGTGTTTTCCTCATTTTTGATGATTTTTCTAGACAAAATCATGCCCTACATGTTTTGACAGTTTTTGAAAATCGTGCCTAGGGTTTCATCACAACATAGGGTTTTTGGGTCTTGACGAATTTTTCATAATTCGTGGCTCAAGCTGCAAGTTTTTTGAAGATTTTTTTCTACAAAAAAAAAAAATTGTGCCCTTTTTTTGATGAATTTTTGAAAAAATCGTACCTCTTGTTGCATCTTTGTAGAATATTTTTCTCGATTTTTGGACAAAACTGTGGGATGTTGAGCCTTTGATTTTTTTGGCGATTTTTTTACAAATTTGTGGGACTTGTTGACTGCCTTGGGATTTGTGCTAGTTGATTACCTCATTTTTCATGCCTTTGGAAAATAGGAGGGATGGGATCTTTGATCAACATCATGTTGGAAAGTAGCTAGAGGTTCAATGCTAAAAACTACATGTGGAAGCAAAGGATGCTCACCATCTTTGAGTACCGGTGTCTAGATTCATTTTTTCTAGGTATAGAAGCTAGTCCCACCACTACGGGGAAGGATCAGGACAAGTATGATGGAAGTAATTGGGAGGTAGTTACACTTCTCAAGTTATCAATCACTAATGAGATGCTACTAAAAATACCATCTAATAAGATTGTTGCAAAGATCTGGAAACATTTGAAGGATCTTCATGAAACCTCAGACAAGGGCAAGGCATTCATCCTTAAGAATATGTTGTTTTCCATTATGATGGATGATAAGATGTCTTTGCAAGATCATCTTATGAAGATCAAAGAAATTTGTGATCAACTAGAAGCCATTGGTCGCAAGATGGAAGAAGAGGATATGGTGGTCATCACGTTGAAAGGCTTGCCATGATCCTACTAGCACTTCATTGAAACTCTCAACATTACCTCCACCAATGTTGACCTGAAGTTTGATGAGTTCTACAACAAGCTCTTGCAGTAGGATAGGTGGAAGAAGCAGTTTGGGAGCAACAGCAACACTCCCAGAGTTGAACATGCATTTATTGCCAAAGAAAATGGCAAAGGCAAGTCCACTCAATAGAAAGGACAAAGCAAATTGGAGGATACCTCCAAGAAGTCTTGCACATGCCATTAATGTGGTAAGAGTGGCCATATGAAGAAACATTGCAGGAAGCGGTTGGCTGATCAGAAATCCAACCAGGATGGGTCTCAGCAATAGGCTCATATTGCATACCATATTGAGCAAAAGGAGTCTACCTTTTATGCATTCATGGCCAGAAGACCATCAAATTATGGGTAGACTTAGTTTAAGTTTGTAGAATGACCATTAAGGGAGGGTATTAAAGTATTATTGTAATATTTAATGGTCATCTTAGTTGTTAGTTTACTTTAGTTAGTTTTAGCAACTTTCAATTTAGTGTTTTAGTTCAAAACTATTTCTTTTTATAAACATCGTCTTGTAAACTATTATTAAAGGAGCATTCCTCTCCTTGTTTAATAACGAATATAGATCAATCAATTACAATTTCAGCTCCTTTGTAACACCATTTGATAGTACCAATGGTAAATCAGCTTTTTTATTATTGTTACTTACTGAAGAGCACAAAAGATTTACTGAGAGGGGGGAGTGAATCAGTAAATCAACACAAAGTTTCAATTTTACAACTTTCTACACAAACTTAAACTCTCATGAACACCAACTTTAGATATGAATCAATTTACACAAGTTTTCACCAATTTATTGAAATATTTAAATTGACTTTTACAAGTGGAGGTAGGCACCAACCTACTTGATTTACAAGTGAGATGATTTAGTAGGCTACAACCTACAAGGGACACCCAAACCTCTTAACTATTTAGTAGGCACCCTACAAGGAGCACCAATCCCTAATGCAAGGCACCAACCTTGACTTGATGGTTGCAAGATGATGCCTTCAATCTGACCTGCACTATCCCAATCCTCCAATCTGCCTTGGTGATGAATGATCTCACACTTAGCCCACACAAGAAGATGGGACTTCAGATTTAGACAACTCACACAACCACACTCCACACACTTGATTTCAAAGTGAATATATAACTTGATCAAGAATTGCAACACTTCGATGAAGCAACATGACTCTATTTTTTCAAATCTCATTCATACCTTTTCATTGTTTGATTATCTTAATTACTCTTCCTTAATTTTTGTTTATGCACCAATGAATATACTTCAGATTTCTTTCAAAACCCTTTTTAATAGTTGCATCATTTAATTTACAGCAGATACGTCCTTTCAAGCGCCAAAGAGTATAGCTCTTAGAAACACACCTTGTTAACCGATCTTGTTTAATCATAAAGAAACCAAATTGCATACGTCTTTTCACAAAAAGACAAAAGGCTTTATTCGCATCCTTCTATCGCACCAACTAGCTTTAAGTGGAAACGTGACCCTTGTTTTTATTCTTAACATATTGGTTATCTTAGCAAAACTATTATTATCTTGTTTTGACAAATATGTGTTAATCTGATAAGACTTTGATACGTATTTGATTTTTGATGTGTATCTGATACGTTCTTGATACGCATATATGTTTTGTGCGTCCATTTGAAAATATGCCTACTTTTAATCATTCTTTTAATGTTCCCGCTAAGGCTTCATTCTTAAATCAATCTGTAAAGAAACGGGATTCCTGTATATATCGATCTTAAAAGAGACTGTACGAGAATTCAAACTAAAAACTTTAAACGTGAATATCGACCTCAGCATTCATTCGAGTTCTTCAAGTATGATTAGAAGTAATTTGATCATCCACGTATCTCTTTGTAGTCGTATCTCTTTGTGAGAGAGATATTCAATAATCTTAATGATCTCAAAATGATATCCTTCAACACGCTCAAATAACCCCAAAAATCTGAGTGTTCGTTTCTTAATCATATCAAGAATTCCCAATGTTCTGATTGCAACAGACGTACTTGTCAAAGTATCTTCATCAAGCTGATTACTTCATATCGAATTCCATCTGTAGATGATGCTTAGCTTTGATCTGGGCTTTTTAGTTTAGTCTTGCAAATTTAGCTTCAATAATCTGAATATATTATTTATTCAATCTGAAGCTGCATTAAACAAATCTATAACTATAGAACGACTTCCACAGTGATTTTGATCACTTGCACAGATCAGATTTTGATATCCTTCAATACTCCACCCAAATGACTTCAACAATCTAATTTATTCAATAATTTGATTAAGCCAACATGGGTAAGACTATATATTTGTCTTGTCATCAATAACAATTCTTCTAACAATCTCTTTTTAAGTTTGTTCAATGTCTTTACCCTTCATGATATCCTTTATGATATTAGTGATAACCTTTCAACAATCTTGTCCATACATTTGACATCAATGACTTTATCCTTTTACTTTGACATCAATGACAACATTTCCAACACTTACCCCACTGAATAAGTGGTACTCTCGCTGAATAAGTAGTTGAGCTTTCTTTACTTTTCATATCATTTCTAACCCCACTAAATAAGTGGTGCTCATGCTGAATAAGCGGTTGAGCTTTCTTTACCTTTCATGTTATACCCACTGAATAAGCGGAGGATCTTTCTTTTGCTTGGTCCACTTGCCACCAAGGGCTTTCTTGCTAGTTGAAGTTTCCAACTAAATAAGCAGAGGATTTCATTTCATGCTCTTGAGATTTCATACTCACCCCAATAAACAAGTGGTTCTTTTTCATTAGCGTAGCATTTTAACCTTACCACCATAAGCTCTCACCTTGCCCACATCTAGATCTAGTCGATCAAAAAGTGGAAGGGAGTTTACTCCAGTTGATCATCTTTGATAATTGGCTAACGCTAACAAGTTGTGAAGTTTTGAAAAAAATTAAAGGCGGGTTATTACATACCCTGTGTGCCTAGCCGTTCTTGTCCAACCTTAAGCAATACATTCTCCTCCTTGTGAAAACCTTAGGCACTCTTCTTTCTTTCTTTGCTCTACAAACTTCCAAGAATGAACCCTAGGCATCCCCCTTCTTTGTCTCGTTTTGCAAAATTCCAATAGAAACTCTATGCTCTCTGCCTATTTCCATGTGAAAACCCTAGGCACCATTTTCCTTGCTAAACAAACCCTATGAGCTATTTTCCTTAGCAAACCATAGACACCCTTCTTCTTTGTTAACTCTTCTTCTCTGGAGATAATACTTAACCCTTGGCTGCCATTACAACGTGATTTCTTGGTTTCTCTTCTACATCTAACACTTTGTTCTCCACTTTCTCTTGTGGAAATAAAAACCATCTCACCCCTTTTTCAATAAACTAGAACAACCTTGGGTGCATTAAATTTTCACATGCAGAAGGTGCACCAAGTGACAACTAATCATTTTTTTTAAATTTCATGCCCAAAATGCATTTTCCATGACCCATCGTCATTTTTCCTTTATTTGGAGTTTGTTTGACAAAATACACAACACAAAGTGGAAAATTGCATTATGTATTGCCTTTTTTTGCCCCTTCTTGCTCTTTTTCTTTATTTTCCAAGTGTTTTAATTAAACTAACAATAAGCTTGAAAAAGTGACTTAAAGTTGGGGAACTGCCTTGCAAAGTTGCCTTTTTTGCCCCTTTATATCATTTTTCCCTTTTTTATGCTACTTGGAAAAATGATAGTTGAATCATGAAAAAGCGACCTAGAATGCAAAAATTGCTTTGCGGATCACAATTTTTGCCCCCTGTTGTCATTCTCCTCACCATTATGTTTTTTAGACAAGAAGTGCAACATACAATGGGAAATCACTTTTTAATGAAATTGGCAATTAGGGTCAAAGGGAACATACAATGGAAAATCCCATTTTTCCAAAAACAATGCTTCGAGTCAAAAAGTGCAACATACAAAGTAAAATCACTTTTTGACATTAATGACAATTGGGATCAAAAGCTAGACATGGAATGGAAAAACACTTTTTGACAAAAACGATGGTGTCAAAAAGTGCAACATACAATGGAAAATTGCTTCATGACCAAAATGACAATTGGGGTCAAATATGTGCAGCATACAATAGAATGTTTTTTGAGGAAAATGACAAGTGGGGTCAAAATGTATGACATAATGGAAAGTCACTTTTTGGTGACAATGGTAGTTACGGTCAAGAAGCCTGGCATACAATAGAAAATCAACTTTTGATAGAAATGGCAAGTGGGGTCAAAAAGCATGACATACAATTGAAAATCGCCTTTTAACAAAAACAATAGTTGGAGTCAAAAAGTGCACCATGCTAAGGAAAAAAGAAATTGGCAAAAAAGGAAAGTTGGGAACAAAAAGCATGACATACAATGGAAAAACACTTTTTGACAGAAACAAGTAGGGTCAAAAAGCATGACATACAATTGAAAATCACCTTTTGACAAAAACAATAGTTGGAGTCAAAAAGCACACCATAAAATGGAAAATTGTTTTTGACAAAAAATGAGAGTTAAGGTTAAAAAACAATGAAAAATAACTTCTGATTATTTTGGACAAAAATGGCACAAAGGACACAAAAACACAAATTTTGTATTGGGCAGACTTTAAGATTTTTTTTTAGAAAAAGCTTATACGTAAAAAAAATCTGAAGGAAACATGTTGGTATGCATATAACCAACATCACTCCAAGTTCGAAGCAAAGCAATTGTACTCAAACAAATCTTGTAATGTCCTCATTATCGATCATGACAGCATCGAATGTACCTCTATCTTTCTCGATGATCGTTGGTCGTGCCAAGAGGATTATTTGATGTTCCGAGAAGCTCCAGGGTACTTTGGCACTATTAGATATCATCTTAGTTCAAGATTGTGTATTTTTCTACAGTTTAGTTGTGGTGCGGAAAATATCTTAATAATTAAATAATTAATTAAGTTGTTGAAAAAACATAAAATGAAAACCAACTTAATATAATTACTTTAATTATAAAGTAAAAGTGACAAATGGCCAAAAAAGCTAAATATTTTAAATAAGTCACTTTGGGGGAGTAATAAGGAGCAAAATTAAAAGTAAATATGTTTTTCAAGAAAATGTGGGGAGCAATTGCAAAAAGGGGAATAAAGGTTTTGGAAGGCTCATTTTCCGAGTATGCTTGTTTTTATTTATCTTCTAGTTTTCTTGGGAAACCTAGTTCAGGAGCTTGAGGATGGAAACCCTCGTGTTCAGAGGATTGGACAAAAGAACCAATTCCTTTACTGGCGAAATCACTTAGATTTCGCAATTGGTTTTAGCAAATGGAGTTTGTGAAATTTGTGAGGTCTTATTTAAGATAATTTTTTGAGGGTTTATATGAGATTATCTACAGGTTATTAATAAGAAGATTGGATTCATCAAGTGTGTCCAACTATTAAATTCTTGGGCCTCTAAGCATCTTAAATAAGAAAATGAAATAGGCACCAACCTATTATCAAAGCTGCTATTCAATTTGCTGGAACTCATATCCATATTGTATGGACACAAGTTTGGTACCATAATTTCTAAAGGAGGAGGTCGATAGATTAAGGAGGTCGTTGTATTCCTTAGCTAGATATATTTAATTTTTGTCCATATTATTTTTTTATTGTGAAAAGGAGTCGTATTATTTCTTGAAGGATTTATTAATGAAGGCATCAATGTAAATGTGGGCTGCACTATTCATGGTAGTCACGGGTTGTAAGAAGACTAGCGCACCTTTCAAAGTTCTTTACTCAAGGTGTCGTGGAGGTGATTTTGTGAAATCTACAGGTCAAAGTAAGGCAACGACCCAGTATTTTATACTCATCGGGTTTCCTTGCAAGGCACCACACTTTATCTTCAATTGTCATTGCAACTTAAAGCACATATTATATCAGAAAAAGTAGATGAACTCAAATTTCCTCCTCTTTTATGTGAGAATGCTCTTGTTATTTGAACATTCGCAAGAAATGTTTTTTAAAAAAGAGAGATTTCACAATTTTTACACTATGCAAATACATCAATTTGTTGATTGCATATAAATGACTTCAAAATACAATTTGCAAAATGAAATGCAAAGATTGCATGAATCAGAGAATTAGTTGACCAAGCTACAAATTTTATGCAAAAATACTATAGTTGGGAGAGGACTCCCCCACGCCTAGTATAGATAGGCCAACGCCTTAAGGAGAGGGGGAGTCCTCCCCCGCCCTGTTGGTGTACGTTTAATCATCCACCAAACACACAGAATAAAATGTCCAAAGACACTCTATCCTCTCTTGAAAAACCACCGCATATGCTAAGATTGCGAGAAGATCATATGGCGATTCCAAGGTTTCTTTTGTCGGGTCTCGACGTGTGGATAAGCTCAATGGCTATTGTGATTTGCTGGTAATAAACAAGGGGACTTACGTTAAGGAAATCTTCACAAGTTTGGGACTTAGGCGAATCTATCATTAAAGGCTTTCTTCAATCGGGACTTCAATTGTGGATCTCAAAAAAATATGGCAAAAGGATAAGGGTTTAGGAGAATCTATTCTATGCCTAAGAACTCAAAAGACAGTAAGGACTCGGTGAAGGGGATAAACCACACTTTGTTTCGCCTCCTGCAGGACAACATACGCAAAATGGGTGCAATCTTCAAGGGTTGTGATAATAATTTTCAAACCTCAAATGAGGCTGAAGTTAAGCTTCCACAATTAAGAGCTCAAGCTAACTTTACACATCGAATGCAAATCATCCATTCGAAGAAAGTATGAGCTACACTTCACCATTGAATCAATACGATCAATCTCTCATTCACTTAACCAACTTTCAAAGCAAATTCTATTTAATCTAATGCTAACTTTAATCTATGGCGGAAGAAGATATGCAACCTCGCTTACTATTTGACAATAAAAGTTATTCAAAGCAAATCATGCATAAGAGCTTTTATTATTTGAAATAGTCTCAATGCAACAATCTCATATACTGTCTCCACACAAATGAAAGTGAGAGAGCATCAGTTTATATAGAGTTTCAAAAATGAAATGAAGGGCCGAGATTAAAACAAGATCAACGGCCAAGATTATTACAACCAAACCCTAATTAGGGTTTCCCAAAATAACAAGAGTCATCAATCAGTAAACTATCAGTAGAGAGGCAGTTAAAGCTATATTCTAGGAGAGGCGTCCTTATCCTTCTAAGCAGCATTGCGTTCGACGAATCTGGACACTACTGCAACGACCTCCTCCATTGTGACAGGTGGTAGCATGTTGATCCGGAATTCAAGCTCATCCAAGTTCTTTGCACATTTGGCAAAGGTATTTGCCCATTCTGCTTCCTGCTTCCTAAAGTCATTCCGGATGGCCGAAAGACTTGCCACTCTTGCAAAATCCTTTCTTAAAAGTGATTCAGTAGTCGAGAAGAAAACCTCATGAACCTTTCTTTTCAGCTCCTCCAGTTGCATATCCTTTTCTCGAACAATCTCTTGATCAAACACTTCTGCAGCTGTCACATGAATCTTCTCTCGAATTTCTTTTACCTGCTCCTCAATTCTAAGTCCATCCACTTTTGCCTTCTCCAAAACTTCCCTACGTATAGTTACTGCCCAAAACCAGTGATTGAAATCATATGCTACTCCTGCAGCAATCACCTTTTTGTCGACCAACTCCTCTCTTGGAGTGCTCTTCAATAGCCTGAGGCATGGAATAAGCCTCTCCTGCATATCCGGAATACATTCCCATGTTTCCGCCATATCAATAAGTCTAGAAAGAAAATATGAGGTTTGACCATAAGCAAGTGCCAGTTTCTCCATGAACAATGCCGCTTTTGTGCCTTCGCTTGCCATCCAGTCCTGAGCTTCCTTGGCCGTCACCATTCTGTGCTCGACATCCTTGGTCACTTCCTGTGATGAATTGAGGAGAGGAGGAACAATCGCATTACCCTGATCAAGTGGCTGGGTCAAATGTTGTATATATTCCTTAAGACGTTCAACCTCCTTATATTCTTTCTTCTTAGCCACTTCCTTTTCTAGTCTCGCTTTGATGGTCGAGACGGAATTATCTAATTCCTCCACCTCTTGACCTTTTGAGGTCGGGCCAAGATCTACGGTGGTTACGGCATATTCCTGAGGAGTGATCTCGTCCCGTGGCTTGTCCACCGTGGGTACTGCAATGTGTACAGAACGGTTGCCTGTCTCGTTCCTCCGAATGGTGGAGAATTTCTTGGCAGGCTTCTTGATTGCGACTTGCTCCAACCTTGCCAAGAAATCGGCAGTATCATCCTCCTCTTCTTGAGCTTCTGCAAGTACCTAAATTTTCATCCTTTCTATCAGCCACTCTGGAATGGTCGGCTGCTCAATTCCATCCTCTACCTGAACCTCTTCCTCATTCGGAACATCCACAACCCCCCTGAGAGCGGAAATCATTCCCTCCTCGAAGTCATTATTCCGGACTTCTATCTCATTGTCTGAACCTAAGATTTCCGTGCCCGTAGGTGACGGAGGCTCTTCATAATCCAGCTGAATAGGTTCATCGTTTTCTTCCTGAACTGCAGGAAGTTCAAGTATCTCTACCAAGGACTTGTCTATAGTAGGCACCAGCTCGTCAATGTTTCAAGATGCCGCTGAACGAGATGGTTCGCCCTTATGTCTTTTTTGAACAAGTTCAGCACTTGGCACTATTTCCTTCCTTTTCTCTCTGATCCCAACCAGATCCTGATGGGATGCACCGGTATTAGAAGAATATGATTCTGACTCGCTCAGTAGATCATATGTGAGCGTGATTCCTCTGTCTCAATTCTTGGGCATGATAGTCAACCCACCACTGAGAGTATTTAGTCACTGGTCTCATTCAGGTTGCCAAGTCTGCGTGCTCAGGTTCTGACCATTTCACAGGAGGAAGAGGTCAACTCTCCTCGAAACGCGGCTGGATATAGTTTCCATCATCTTGTAACTGATCAGGCACCCGGCAGAACTCAATTGCCCTCATGAAGTCTAGTGACATTCTGGACCACATTCTCCGTCTGACTTCATATTCATCAGTAGCATTTGCCCAAAAATCTTCCAGTTCCATTCTGTGCTTGTACTTTCTCCCCTCTACTGTCTGAATATTATGATGTGGGTCAAAGTTGACCCTGGACTTGTAGGTTGTAAATGGATACCACTGGATCTCCAACCTTCCACTCGCAGCTGCCTGTGCTGATGGACAATACTCCAACATGTTCCCAATGAAAAATGGGAATGTGACAGATGCCTTCTTGGTTGGCCTCTGGATGTTTTGATATTCCTCTAACTGTCTCAGGACCTCGAGCAAAATCACCCGATTTGTCAGATAGATGGGCAATTTATAGGGATTTCCAGTAAATCCCTGGATCCTGACATATGTGAATTTCGGGAACTGGATGAACCAAGATCCGTATTTATTGATTAGACTTTTCACCTCATGGCTCAGCCTCTGATGCACTCCTCCTTGAAGCTTTCTGGTAATATGCATTAGGAAGGCATCATGCACCCTCCTGAAGTGAGACTTCTCCTTCAATTGGAGTTGTGGGTAGCAGTCGTAAGGCCTGAGTTTGTTCTCCCCGTTGCCAACTTTTCCCTTGCAAATTAGCCCTGGATACTTGTATGATCTGGCCAACAGGTAAACAATATACGAACTCATATGAAAAGACTTAGTCTCTTCGAGGTTGATCAATTGCTCGTGCAAGTTGTCACTTATCATCTGTGACCAGTTGAAAATTTTAACGCCAGAAGTGATCTCGTCTATGAAATAGTACATCCAGCTTTTGAAAAATGCACCCTGTGGGTTGCTGGCTATTCTATTTAGCATCAGGATGATGTCTCCAAAATCCTCTTTGAAATCTGTCCGGCAGGGTCTCTTGGGCATATTCTTGATTGATGGCTTAGGCTTGTCCATCCATACTTTGTTAACTGTTGTGGCGCACAAATCTGGTTTGCTATCATATAACCTCTTGGCTTCTTCCTTGGTCTTATAGATCGTCCATGAATGCTCTAGGATGCCGAAGGTTTCCTGGATTGCCACTTCGCCCAAGTGTGCCAAGATTCTTCCATCAGGTGCGATGATCTACCTCTTCTGAGCATCATAGTGGATAGCACACTCCACCATCAATTCTACACAATCCATTGCCGGTGGGAATCCAGCTGCCTGAAAAATCCCGTTTCTGACTATCCGTCTGGCTATTGGCGTGGGAAGTCCATTATGCCCATACATTCTTTTCTTAAACTCATCAAAGTCGACATGTCCGAGATCAGTGTCCACGACATTCTTCCATTTTGAAATGACTTTGGTCTCCCGCTGAGCACCTTTGCTGGCAAACTTCATTTTCTGTGATGTCCCGATGCGGGCCCCTATCGGAAGGTGACGTAGGTCTGTCCGAGCGGTTTGCCCAGCCACGTGTCCAGGGTCTTCGGCGGGAGTACCTATCCTGGGGATGCCCCCTTAACGCTAAGAGGGGTGCCGTTCACTACCAGTCCGGGCTTTTGGTGCAATGGTAACTAACTTGGTATCAGAGCTGGAGGTCTCGAGGTCGAGACCCGCGGAGCGTGGTGGGCTGTGATGTCCCGATGCGGGCCCCTATCGGAAGGTGACGTAGGTCTGTCCGAGCGGTTTGCCCAGCCACGTGTCCAGGGTCTTCGGCGGGAGTACCTATCCTGGGGATGCTCGTTAAGGTATAAGAGAAGTGAATAAGTAGCTGGGCTAGATGATATTCATCTCAGAATATCATCAACTATGATTCTAAAAAAAAAAGCCCAAAAGGGTTTGCAGAATGGACGAGCCCCAAAATTAGAAAGTATCGATGAGCGGAAGCCATCCCCGAAAAAGAGAGAGACCTCCCATTAAAAGAAAGCTCATTGAAACCTTTGTTCCCAAATTGCATGATTCCCCATGCCTACTTGTCTTCCATCTTGGCCGTTTCAACAAGAGGCACGATGGAAGATGGCAGAAATTCTATGGAATCTAGCGACGGCTCCAACTTTAATTTAATTTTTGGTTCCAAAGCCATTTCTTATATTTTCATATTTGATCAATGGCCTTAGACTTTATCCATTATTATTAATTTTATATTAATTAGCCATTACATAAATTATTTAAGTATGATAAGAATTGTTTCGCTCAATCCCTAAAGAGAATATTATTATTTAATATTTTATTTATATCTGTTATTTTAATTTAATATTTATAGACCTTTTCAAAGCTCATTAAAAGGTGATTATTGATATATAAATATATATATATAAATTGACTTGAATGACGTTAATTATATTTAATTACTTTTGGCCCAGTTACGACTTTGATACTTATCATACACCGACTCGAGGTAGTCAATAAAATAGATCCATTGTTAACCATGTCCTCTCCCTGATGATATTTCCCTTTCTGTCGTGGCGTCAACAATCCTACATCCACTAACAAGGATTATGGATAGATCGTTCTCAACGGCTAAATAATACGCATTTAAATTTAATCTCATGATCTCATTCAACTTCACGTGAACAATAAATTCACTTGCAAAATAAAGAGTTCATTAACATTACAATTACGATAAAAAGAACTATTGCATTCTCATTGTCATAATCACATGAAAGCAATTACTTGCAACGAACTTTGAATTTGAAATACATAACCAAACATATAGTCTCAATGTGAGGGATGTAACTGGTAGAACTTTACCAGTTGAGAGACAGAGCTCACAGACTTCGTGCAAGTATTCAACAATCAAAGCTAAAGATTGCAAAGAAGAGGCCAGGAGATGAAATCATAGTTGTTGATTTGCAAACGGCATACCAATCAGTGACTACTAATGAAAACAAGCAACACCTTTTTGCTTGGAAGGAACAGATGGCATACAAGGTGAAAGCCTATGATGCTAATTCAGTAGAGCTGATTGAGTATCGTCGAATAGTAGTAGATATTATCAACTTTGTGAGAACGTTGGTAATATCTATCCCATGTCTCTACCAGTATCAAGGTGGAGCTTACATTGAGTTAGAAATTGTGCAGAAGGAGTTCCAGGACTTCATCCTTGGCACATTCTTCAATGAGCCTACTGGTTGTCAGTTAAGAAAGATTGCTGACATGGCCACCAAGCTAGATGACGCAGCTGCAAAGTGCATTGAGTTTCAGCAGCAGCTCACACATGGAGAGGAAATGGTATAGCACCAAGTAGTCATCCTTCAAAGCATTGACTGTCCGTTGGCGGAAGAAGTCAACACTTGGATTGAGGAGTTGTTGACCAGGGGTGGTGAAATGTGAAAGGACACCTAGGCAGGGACGTCCTAGTCTCTAGGAAGGCATTCATGATTGGCAATTAGTTGACTTGATGACTCATTCCAAGTTAACTAATTCCTCCCTTTATTCATGCATGCTTATCTCTATTTATGGGGAATGTTTGTTGTTGACTTCCATTGATTGTGGATGTTTGTTTTGACTCCACTAATCTTGGATGACTTGTCCCATAAATTGTAGATGCCTCTCCTTGTGACACCTAATGTATATTAAAGTTCTCTTGTAGTTTAGTGCCAGTTAACTAAAGTAGACTTCCAGTTAACTGATAGATTTCCTGCTTTTTAGGAATAAATCTTGCCAATTAGTTGGCAATTGATCTTATTGACTCAAGGAGATTTTGGGGTTGCCCACTCCTTTGACCTCTATAAATAAGAGCCTTGGGCTCATTGTTTAGTTAACTTTTACTTACTACGCAAAATTGTTGCGCCATTGTTGCCTCAAGTTTGCAACTATTTATTGGTTCACTCTTGGATGAGAGTTGATTGATGAGCAATTGTCCATAATTTTGTGCCTTTGCATGTCCCAATCCTTTGTAATTTGTTGAAAGAGTTTGAATAAGCAAATCAGCAGGCGCATGCCTTTGATGCAAATATTTGAGTACTTTCAGCATATTGTTTTAATAATTTGTTGTCTCAATTTCCTCCTTGGATAGGGGTTCCTCCTCCTTCGATACTTTCTGATTGGAAAATTATCGTTTGATGTTGTTTAATGAATCATCTTGCAGCCTACACTTTGGATAGGGGTTCCTCCTCCTTAGCAAGTCTGTCAGTTGAGTCGTTGTACTTTGTTGTGTCTAGTAAGCTATTTCCCGGCCTGTACCTCGGCTAGGAGTTCCTCCTCCTTGGCGAGTACGAGATCTATCTTACCGTAAGAGCGGTTATTTGCATAAAGCCTTATTCTGGTATAAGTTTGAGAGTTCAGAGCCTTAGTCATATTCTGGCAAGATCGTCGGACCAAATAATCCAACCCCCCTCATTCCGCTCCTATTCCCTCATGCTCTATTTTTCTTGAGGAGATAGGATAGTTTAAAAGCTTAGTTTAGTCGTAGTTAATGATTTGCAAAACCAGAGAAAACTTTAGCTACGGCGCATTTGTGTTTATGCACCGTTGTGTCCTGCAGCTAAACAAAAATATAGGGTATTCTGCTCTTTAATCCCGAAATCACCAAAGAGGGACTTCTCCTCTCTAAATAACGAAGAAGTGTTACTAAACATTTGAAATAGTTGACCGTTTATAATAAAAATATCTATATAATATTCCATATATAATATTACATATATATGTACATATACATATATATAAATAATGTTAATATACATAATATTAAATATATATGTACAAATACATAATTTAATATTATATATATGTATATTATTAGATCATTTGGTGGGGATTCGATTAGGGCCCTCGCCCTTTAATCGTGAGGATTTGTTCACGAGACCCACATCCCATAGAATTTATTTGCAAGAATATTGCTTCATCCAATGCTCTACCAATGGGGGAGACTGTTGTAGTTATTTTTCAATTATCTCTTGTAGGGCAAACCACTAGCAATCTCCCTCATTGGTATAGATTTAGATGAAATAGTATTCTTGCAAAATGAATTGCATGGGATGTGGGTCTTGTGAACAAACCCTCACAATTCAAGGGCAAGGATCCCAATAGAACCCTCACTAAATGATTGAATAATATATATGTATATATAAATAATATTAAATATATATGTACACATATATTTAATTTTCTATATATGAGTGTCTATGTATGTATGTATATATACATATATATATGACATTATTGATATATTTGTATAAATAACATATGTATATATGCGTATATTTAATATTATTGATATATATGTACATATATATTTAATATTATTAATGTATAGTCCCTAATCAGGGGCTTGAGAGAGAATAATTACGCAAGCCAGCATCAAATATACTCCTTTATTTATAAGCTAGGGATAAGGGGTAATTTGTTATGATTTCGGCCAGCCTTATTAATACCTCTTATGATAGCTCTAGGAGATGCATATTAATGTATATTGGGAGTTGGCCTAGCTAAAGGCGTCAAGAGGGCAGATTTATGATGGTTCCATATGTGAAAAAGTCCCCATTATGATATGGAATTCATGGTTTTGTGCTGGATGCAAGATATCTCCAAATCCAAGGTTGGTCCAAATCCATTGAATGAGAAGGATTGTTATCCATTGGTGCTCACAAGGTGCATAAGTCATTTTTTGTGGCCTCTACCTCCAACAGTGGAAAAGGGAAAACGAGGCAACGTGAATATGGGGTGGTTGGAAATGCAATGAAGGAGCCAAATAGATGTGAGATGACTGATGCAATCAAGGTGGTAGAAGATTTCATTACTTACAATGATAAGGAGATCTCCAACATTGATTTATGCTTGTGGGTGATACATATTTGGAATCTTGCTAAAGAGATGAAAGGCACACCATGTGTAGGTATCCACCAGGCCATTACAAGGCACCTACTCCACCCTAGATAGTCACTTGGCAAAAGGAATGTTATTTGATGTTGCATAGTAGTGGAGTTGTGTTTCATTGCTTTCTCTAGCAACAAGAACATATTTGTCGCATGAGGCTATTGACAACATGGTTGACCAAGCAAAGACATTCTTCACTTGGTATCTAGAACACTTTCATATCATCAAAGCAAGCCAAGCTAGAATCAATTGCGGGATTGACAAAATTAAAAAGGTAATGACCTTAAATTTGTCTTTGGGTGCACATGTGGATAACATTGTTTATTGTGAAGAAGCAGTTGAGGAACTAGTTGCAATGCCACTCAAGGCTAAGGATTTGAAATGTGTTAAATGTAAGAAGGTACACAGGGATTCAGTGGGACCTCTGTAATTTTCCCTACCACCCACTTTTGTTATTTTTTTTGGGTCAAATATTGATAACTCTTAAAAGGGGGGAATGTAATTTGCCCCCACCCTTCATATGGTAAAACTAAACAAAACATGAGAACCATGATAGTAAATAAATAAATGATTATGGTTCGATGATTAAATCAAGATTGATAAATCTTTTTGATGTATCTAGAGAACTCATTGTTATCAAAATCCCATGCTTTGATGCTATTTTGTGGCTCCTAGGTGCCTAACCCAAGTTCAGTAGCTAAAAACAAATGTTATTGATATTTAATTAATTAAACCAATTAATTTTTTTTTTTGCTAAACTAACCTATGATAGGCTCTCAAAGCTGCAAAAAAAGCATTAATTCCTATGTTCTATCTTACACCAAATCCTCATTATTTATGACCAAATCTTCATTCCTTAGAGAACTAACCATGAAGCTAGGGAATCTAACACAAAGCTTTGCCACAAATCAAAACCGTAATCATGAGATAAAAATGCTTTGGTTCACATGGAGACTCCCTAGCATCCCTAGGTCAGTTGAGAGACATCTAAGCATCCCCTACCTATCTTAGGACGTCAAGGTGTTCCCCCAACATCCCCTATAAAGGGGAATGCGCCTCTAATGTTCCTTACTTTTGCAAGAACATCCCCACTTACAAGCAATGTTGGGGGCCAATGGAGGATGTTTCATCCCTGTCCTTGAAATGACTCATTTTGGGGTGGGAGGGGACAAGTCCCCATAGATCACATATATGTTTTTACTAAGTTATGTGTTAAGTCTTTCACATTGGCTTTTGGAGTTGTTTCAGAGTATAAGTTGTGTGACCATGTTGAACCACATACTAGGCTAACATAAACTAGAACTATCCAGTGATATATAAATAAGTTTCTTCAACACCATGTAATGGGCCCTATATAGCCACAAAGGCCATCTTCTATTTTATCTGGCTCAAGACTTAAGTTTGGTTTCAACCTCTTAGTTTTGTCAAATCAACTCTTTATATTAGGATTAGCTCAGCACTTGACCATTATTAACTAAGTTTATCATTTGGTTATCTATAAATAGGGCTGAAGATGAAGTCAATAGGACATCATCAAATTAGTAATTACTTTGTTTTCTCTCATCATCTATAGAAAAGTGTTAGATAATTGCCCTCTTGAAGTGGCACTAGTAACTTCTTTGGAGTACTATCTTTGCATTTGGCATTTGACCTTTTATAGTTGGGGAACATCTATTACTATATGTATTACAATGGTGGATTCATTTGATGTGAAGAACTTATTTTTTCTTCTTGCTTTCATTGTGAATGGTTAGTTTCTATTGATTTGTGAAATTGTATCATTACAAGTGGTATTAGGCCAAGAAGAAAGCCAAGCAAGAACCACACCCAACCCTAAGGAAGAAGAGAATGACATGAAATAGGCCACCATCAAAGAAGTTAGGAAAATAATGAAGAAATGTCAAGATTGGAGCAATAAATGTCGGAGATGTGGTTGCAACTTAGCAACTTAGGTAAAGGAAAGGAAGAAAAGACGACATATCAACAAGTTGAAACCTTGAATAGGAGTTCGATGATGAAGCAAAAATGGAATTCTTTGAAAATATGAGCTTAATTAAGAATATTAACTGCCTATTAGCCTAATGAAGAGGTCATGGAGGTACAAAAGGGAACTCTATTGCAAACTAGGTGACCAACAAAGGTGTGGACTTGAGGATCATGTTTGGGCAGATTTTTGTCTGTTGGTGGAACAATTTCCCTTTGGAAACATTGGCATTAATACAATATGATTTGCAGAGTGTTTCTCTTGATTATGGGTCATATTTTTAATCCCCTTCATGGCTGTGCTAATGTTCTTTCATATGGTTGGCACCTGATTGGCTTCTCATTTTATATGTCTATGGTTGCTCTTGCTTGCTCTTTGATTGTGGTGTTCATGTCCTCGGATGGTGGATGTGGTGTATGTGTTACTTTTGATGTGTGTTGAAATGTAATTGTGTCATTATGGGTTGATTGGGGCTTGTGTTCCCATGCCTTGTCTCATGTTATGGGTGTTCCCTAGCCACTTAGGCTCATGGGTTAGGTGGGCTGTTGTCTCTTGCTTGTTATTGGCCTTTCCATGTCTTTAATGTCACCTTTCGGCTCTTGTACAGTTTACGAAGCTCCACCTTTTTTGTTGGTTCTTAGAGCAAAACCAGGTATTTATAGCAAAAAAAAAAGTGTTCACAAGATGACAATGAGGATGAAAAAATATGTCTCATGGAAGGCCCACACAAATCAAATAAGGAATCCATTTAGGTTCAATGAGTTAGATTAAAATTACAAATCAAATGATGATGTTGAGGATGTATGGGCTATGTTGTATTGTTCTCCTAACAAGAAAATGCTAAAGATATATTATACCACTTTCATGGGGGGAAATAGATTTGAATGAACTACCAAGAAGGACCTCTATTGAAAGTCATAAGGTTCTAAAGAAGGCCGAGCTTTTGGTGACTATAGGTTACCTAGGAGATGTTGTAGTAAGTTGGATCAACAAGGTAATTAAGAAAAAAAGCAAGCAACCACCTGTAATACCCATAATCCCAAGTATGGGGGCATCTAAGTCACTTTCTTGCTTTGGCCAAGATTTTGGACGTTCTCATATTGGCATCCCTTTCCTTGGTTCCCCACACCTCACAACTCACTTCCTAAACCCCTACTTCTCCGCTCACACATTCCTCTTTAGACCTTCAAGGTTGTCGATGATAGTCTACCTCTACAGAAGTTTCAATGAAGTATTCTAACCCCCAAATCCCCACCACATTATTCCTATTAGAATGTGAATTCTCAGACCCCTTCTGTATTACATCTTGTCATGCAAAAATCCCATTTCTCAAACCCTCACCGTTGGGCCTACAGAGTATTATCTGCTCATTATGCTTGTAAGCATTTCCCCAAACACCTGCCTTCTAACATGCACTTTCATAGAACCCGTCATTCAAAATTTCAAACAAAGAAAGTGAATGATCTCCAAGGTGTGGAATGTCATCAAGGGCCCCAAATTTGAATGTAAAATGGTGAGAAACTCTCAAATGGCTCTCAACACGTTTGGGCCCACACTAGGCCTTCAACTCCTATATAAGACAAACAATTTCATCAATTTGGATCAACCTTCATCACATCAACAAACCCCAACCCTAATTCAAGCACGTGTATTCAGCTATTGGATCTAAGGATGAGAAGCCTTTGGTTTTTGGAGGGCAGCTTCATATGAAGATTGCATCAGCACTTTAACCAGGAGATCTACAACCGCATATATTTCAGAAGCTTGGTCATTTTCAGAGTATCTTTGTAATCATTATAGTGCTGATTGTCAACAAATTTCATAGGAACGGATCTATGTAATCAATTGAAAGAAATGTGTGAATGAAATACTTTGTTACAACCAGTTTATATGTGCAGATATACTGATTTTATGTGAGCTTTTCAGATTTAAGAATTTTGTACAGATGTTTTGGTTGAATTTCATTGCATTATTCCAAATCTGAATAATTTATATAAATATTTTAGTTACAGGTCATTACACCATCATGGACAGAGTTCAAGTGATGTTCCTAAAGAAATCTGAAAAGGATAAATCAGCATATTATTTCTACCAACTCATGAATATCGGGCGACAAGGATCTTTGAGGATTACTGCACAGAATTTATGACTATTCTAAAATTTGCCAATAATTGGAACCACTAGTTACAAAAACTAGCAAGGACCATTGTGAATACAATTAATAGGCAGAGTTTCCAACAAGATGTCTATATGATACAAGAATGAATAGACAAAGGTTTCCCTTGAGAAGGAACTATGATCCAAGAGAGAGGCAAAAAGAGTTCACCTGGGCAATTTGTTTAAGATATAGTGGGAAATGGATTAAAGGAACATGTATGTAAGGATAAAAAGAACTTCTCCATGGAAGGGCAACAACAGCATGAGGAGAATCTTCAAGAATATCCAAGTCCAAGGGAGTAGGATGAACACGACATATATGTGACTAAGGAAGAAGAATTGGGACTATCAACTTTTGAATTCATGGGAATGACTACACTATCGAATGATCAAGGTGAATGGTTTCATCGAAAATCAAAATGTTTTGGTGTTCATTGATTCTACTAGGATATGGTAGTATTCTAATAGAATAATGACAATAATATTGTAACCAATATTAAACTTGTCATTTTTGTTAGTACTATTGTAGTTGCCATCTGGATGAACTTTGTAACTCTCATCTATTATTAGATGGTCTTCAATTATATAAGGATGCCATCTCCTCTTGAGATGATCAAGCGTCTTCTCTCATCTCACTCTTTGTCTCATACCGACAATGGTATCAAAGCCAACACAATTTGATCTCATAGAAGAAAGTGGGAAGAGAAGGTCAAGGGCATAGGCTCACTAAAAGATTTGGAGAGATCATGACACTAAGGCACAAAAAGAAATCTTGAAATTTCTTCAAAGGTTGCAGCTAGAAGAAAGACTGAAATTGCAGGCATTTTGTGTGGGAGACACAAACTAGAAGTGGGCACAATTTTGTTGAAAATTCTAGTTGTGGTTTGAAGGGCACAGGAGGATCACAAATTAAGACCATGGAATCTCCTAAAATTCTGTCACATGAGAGTCACAAACACCGTGGAAAGAAATCATGGCCAAAATTCAGAAAATCACAAGTTGTTTGCCTGTCACACAAATCCTTTTGCAACTGCTTGGAAGGTCACAAGACTAAAATTGCTATAGGATAAAGACATGGCCACAAGATTTACTGTTCATGAGTTTGCGAAAATTCAAAGGTAAGGAGCAAGTGGGTTTACAACTAAAACTTCCACAACTAGGGCATGTATTCCAAGTATTTTCATCTGGTTATCTATTTTTTTCTCTTAAAGATTTTTCTTATGTCCAAGAAAATTTTGAAAGAATTTTACAAAGTTTCAAGATCAAATTGAAAAAAATTGGGTCAATTTCTTTTGTCAAGAAACAATCAGTATATTTTAAAAGTTTTGGAAAGGTCTATTTTTGTCATTCCCCCAAAATTGCAACACTAAAATATAAATATAAACATTAACAATATGATATTATTATAATTATAATAATATAATACTATGAATGTTAAAAATATATATATATATAAAAAAAAAAACTAATATAAAAATAAATATATTAAAATAAGAAAAAACATAGAATACATACATACATACATACATACATACATACATATACAACATAATACATATTGAAAATGGTAATTAAAAGACCTAAAAAGGGCAGCGATCTGTTTTAGGACAGCAGCGATTCATATTTGAAAAGCAGCGCTAGATATAAAGGACAGCAATTAAAGAAAGGGCAGTGATTAACATGATTAAAGGCAGAGTTATTAATAAAATAGTAATTCAACGTTAAAAGCAGCAATTGGTATAAGGCAAAGACATGTCCATTTAAAAGGATACCTCTCTTCAAAGAAATGTGTCCCATCATTCAGAACCTACAAAAGAAGCAAAGACAATAACAGATAGGGGAATCTAAGTTCAGAACCTCTAAAAGCGCTCTTTTTGCCCAATTTAAGGGCAAACCTCGTAATTCTTCCAACAATACTAGTTACACTTCATCCAAGAACAAGGTGAAATGTTTTTATTGTAACAATTTTGGACATGCTAAAAAGGAATGCAAGAAAAGATAGTACAATCTATGTTGGAATAAATTTGTCATTGATGTCAAGGTTGAGCTACCTGGTTGCCTGCTTGACCTGCTTGAGGTGCTTGACCTGCCTGAGTGTCTGCATCAGTAGGTTGCTTGTGTGCTTCAGCAGCTTACTTGTCTACTTGTCAGCCCCTTACTTATTTAATGCCAAGTGGAGCTTCTTGGTTTCTGCTTGAAAAAGTCATATGTAGTAAAAGAGGTCGATGGTTTTATTTTATTTCGAGACTTATGACTTCATATTTGAGGCAGATTAATTCTGTTTGGAGGACGGGAGCTGTTAAAGTCAGAAATATATGATGTTTCAAATGTTTTTGGGAGAAGTTTATTATTTCTATGAGGCTCCTTTTGAAGTTGACCTGGTGCGGTGGCAGATTGTTTTCTATGTGGCTAAGAGCTATAATCGGTTTCTCTTCATCATTGCCTGCCATGAGAATTTTCTATTGTGGACGGATCTATAAGCAGGAGTCGTGATTTTTAATTATTCTGGCAAGTTTCTTTTAGTGCCTTCTGTTTAATATGAGATGGTTTTTGAATTCAATGATCTCTGACTTTCCACATAGTCAAATTTGAAAAGTTGTGCAGACCATTATGACTGTCGACATATAGAGTATTGTGTGGGTTCTATTTTTATTGGGATATCTTCTGGCTGAGGCGGCTCTTCTTTACTATGTCGTCAGTTATTGAATTCTATTTTGAAGGCACAATTTTTGTTATGAGGTTGTGATTATTAAAAGATATCCATTACTCCTGGTGTCATTGGTTGTATGGATTTCATTTTATGCTGAAGGCGTGTATTGAGAATTGATGGCTGTGGTCTTTGCATTCTAAATGCCAGTGTTGGTCAGAAGAATATTTAGCAAATTCATTGTGGGGCGGCTAAGTTTTTCAGGCAAGTTTATCGTGGGCTCAGGAAATAGAAGAAAAATGTCGATTTATTTTTGGAGCAGCTTGAATATTATATCGTCGACTTATGGTTGAGCCAGCAAAAATCTAATTTCGACTCCTATATTTGCAATGGGTGCAGGTTTTATTTTATGGCTTTACCTTTTAGATAGTGCTTATGCTGAGACGTTTTTGTCTTGACCTGGCAGCTTATTCTGGGAGTTAGTCATTGATCGAATGAAAATATTATTATGCATCGCTTTCTTATCTTATATGAAAGCAGAGACGTTTTGATTAAGGCGGCTACAGGAGACGTTATTTTTGAGGCAGCTTGTGGATACAATTAATTCTGTCAGCTTCTCTATTTTTGGGTGCTATGTCTCAAATTGGATATCATGCTTCAGACTGGGCGTCGGCTTCTTCTTGGTGTTGGGTCTTTAATGAATGGCTTTGAAAATCCTTCTGATAGCTTTTAATCTCTCTGCCTTTGGCAGTTTGAAATATTCTAACATCTTTTCTATTCAAGACACTGGGTTTGGAGATTTCAATAACTTTGAATTTAAAAAAAACTTATGAAGCTGATGATATTGAATATAGCAACAGATAAAGTGAGGAGATGATTTGAGAAGAACTTAGGGTTTTTGAGTTTAGGAAGCATGCAATATATTTGAGTCTACTTTAGGATGTAACTATGAAGTTGCGATTCTAAAGATAGGTGAATCTTTTGCAGAGCTAATGAGTCTCTATTTAAGACTGTATGAGTTTTCAGTACGGATGTGAGTGAATAACAAATGGGAAAATGATTTTCAAAATATGTATGAGCTGTCTGTAAGGAGTGTGGTTGAATGAAACTCTGGCATGGCATAATAGTTGAAATGTTTTGAATATATCTTTGGGTAGCGATTGATGAAGGTAACTCAATGTGCTTGTGGGGGTGCACAAGAAAGGTGTGTGAACAGTATTGATGTGTGAGCTTGTAATCTTTTGTGATCGTTTCATTTGCACAAGCTGAGCTCACAGGTGAAAAGAAGACTTTACAACATGTATGCTTCATATTTTCAGAGATTGTGAAGTAAGGGTATCATTGTTCTGTGAAGATAGTTTCTGCAGGTTTGGACAGCTTGCATGTGTTAGAGCCTCGCAGTTCATGTGAAGGCACTGCTTTAAATCAGTATATGCTGTTTTGTTTTGTACTTTGGAGTTGGTGCTTCGGTGCTAAGTCACCAGGTTTGAATTCGAATTCGAGTTCGGCAACATTGAAATTGGAATGAAATTCGACAAGGAAAAAATTTGAAAAGTATAAAATTCGGATTAAATTCGCCTTATGCAATTTTATTTTTTTATTTTTTTTAAATATAAGTAATATATCTTACAATTGTCTAAATAATTTAACATTGATAAATATTAACAAACCTTAAATATTAATTAAATTATAATCTGTAAACATTAGTAAATAATAAGTAAACAAAATACTAAATAAAAGAAATATTAAATATTAATTAAAATAATAAAATATTAAATACTAAATCAAATAAAAAATATTAAATACAGTTTACTTGTTACTTAATATTACTAATATTTTAATAAAAAACACTAAATAAAATAATAAAATAATATATACTAAATGAAATAAAAACTATTAAATACTATTACTTAATATTAAAAATCATTCCTACTATTTTCTAAGTTTATAATAAAATAAATTGAACCCTAAAATTTAAAAATAAATAAAAACAAACTCCCTGCATCCTTCGATGACGACGACGGAAGAGACTGCGACGACAATCCTGAGACGAGTGAATTTGCAGCCTGTGATGACTTGCAGCCTGTGGGAATTGTAGAGACTCCAGACGCCGAAGCAGACAGTGACAGACAAGTGACGCCACTAGCCACAGAGACGAGTGACGCCGAAGTAGAGACGCCGCCTGCCGCAGTTAAGTGACAACACTGAAGAAACGAAACAAAACGCAGTTCCATTAAAAAGCGCTTGAAAGAAGAGGTGGCCGTTCGAATTTGAACGAATTTGAACGATTTTTAAACTTTTTTTTGAAATTCGAGGAATTTCAAATTTCATCTTGATATTCGGCCGAATATGGTGACTTAGCTTCGGTGTATTAGGAGTTGGTGCTCTCGAGGGGTTGGTGCTCACTAAATGTAATCGTAGTTGGAACTTCGAAGGAGAGTTGGTGCTCTTGGTGGGTTGGTGCTCACTAAATGTAATCAGGGTTGGTGCCCTTTAAAGTAATAAAAGCAATATTTTGCCATGGTTTTTTACCCGAAAGGGTTTTCCATATAATCCTGGTGTTCAACTTATTTATGGTGTTTGATGATGCTCATAATGTTCTGATATCTGATTTACATGTTCAATCTGGTTTAAAGTTTTAAAATGTTTTGAAATACTGATTCAACCCCCTCTCCCTCCGCCTCCCCTTCCCCCTCCCCCTGCCCCTCCCCCTCCCGTCTTAGTAGTATTTCCTATGTGCTCTTCAATCTATCCCCCAAAAAGTGTGGTAAAGTTAATGTGGTTGCTACTAAGGAGGAGCATGGATTAGATGAAGAGTTCCCACTCATGGCATCTCTTTTTGACAGCATTGACATTAAATATTGGTTCTTTGATTTAGACGCATCTAGACAGTGGAAAGAAGTGAATTATGTGGAAAAGGACAAAGTTGTTGCCCTAGGCATTGGGTAAGGTGGCTTGTATAAGCTTGTTGATCTTGCTACAACTAATTTTTATGCATTAGCTGTTGAAGATAATGCCAATATTCTTTGGCATGAAAGGTACGGACACCTAAATCATCAATATTTGGCCATACTCAAAAAAACCCATATGGTTCAAGGACTACCTCATATATAGGAAAAATAAAAGTTGTGTTGGTTGTTTGGCTGGAAAGCAAAAGAGGAAATCATTTTGTGCAAAATGTGCATGGCATGCTAAGGGACTCGTGGATCTCATTCATGCGAATCTTTGTGAGCCTTCTTGGAAACATCGCACTACCATCAATTCAAGGAATTTTCGTTATTGGTGGATGATTTCTCTAGGAAGATGTGAGTTTACTCCTTGAAAAAGAAATCTAATTACTATGGTGCATTCATAAAATTCAAGTCATTGATCGAGACATTCACAAGCATCAGATCAAGAGTCTACAGTCTGCTAATTGGGGGCATTCACCATCACACATTCAAGGAATTATATAGAAAAAAAGTGATGCAGGAGCATCCCAATACAACTTACTGCATTTCACCACATAATCTTATTTCAACTCACAACAAAAAAATCAAAGCTCTACAATAACTCATGCAGATCATATCTAAATCTCAAGAGTTTTGGATCAAACTATAGAAACTTATCGTTATTAGAAGATCACATTTCAAAGCAATCAGCACTAAGTTCATCAAGCGAGGTTTGTGGAACCTTTCCATGCCTTGGAGTGTTCAGCCCAACATATCTCAAGGTAATAAAGGACCAAAGGGACTTTCAACTAAAACCGCATCGAGATTCTTCAACACATGATGCTTCATCATCGGATTTTGGCCAACCTACACATTTCATAGGATATCAAGATTGGAACACCTTGTGGCCAACACAGACCATTTCTAAAGCTTGGAGCTAATATATAATTAGAATTCATTTGGAGGGAAGCTAATCAAGACTAGATCTTAGAGGGGCAATAGTTAGTGAGTCAACTAGAGATAGAGTGATAGTAGTTCTTTTGTCGAATCTTAGCATATAAGCTTGTAATAAGCTTGTGGCAGCCTGTGGGCCAAGTTATATTGTAATCTCCATGTGATAGGCCAGTGAGCCAATTGTAAGCATTATATGTTACTAAATCAATGAGAAGTTGTTTTTCTATGTTATGTCAACTCTAAGTTGCATGATTGAACAGTCCTTTCTTTGGGCTCTCCATTCATGACTGCACCAAAAATGTATTCACCAACAATTAATTGGACCCTACACTCCACAATAGAATAGAGTGGTTGAAAGGTGAAATAGGACTATCATGGAGATGGCACAATGCATGATGCACAATAGGAATATGCCCTACTCATACTATAGAGAACCTATGAACATAGTGGTTTTTCTCCTCAACAAGAAGTCCTTGCAAACATTGCCAAACATCACACCAAAAGAAGCCTACTCCAATCACAACCCTATGGTACATTTTTTTCATAATTTTTGTTCAATTGCTTACATATTGGTTCATGAATATAAAAGACATAGGCTAGATTCCAAAAGTGTCAAATACTTTTTTGTTAGCTATGGTGAACAATCTAACACATAGAGACTTATCGTTATTTCTACTAACAAAATCATTGATAGTCAAGATGTTGACATAAAAAAACCAAAGCCATATTTTTCTTGTGTTCAACAAAAGGTCAATGCAATTCCTAAATCTAGTCTTAAGGTGCATTTGAAAGTTGAATCTCCCAATTCATTAGATCATTCTATGACTCAACCTTCAATTGGTTCTTCTCCATTTGTATATTAGTGACACAAAACTAAAACTGATTTCACTCCATCTAGGGTTCCAAACAACCCTTTGCCTTCACAACATTCGCTTGAAGCACATAAGAGGCCAAAATGGTACTATTCCACTTTCAAAGGAGTACATGTGGATGAACATCTCAATCTAATAACAAACCTCAATGAACAAGACAATCAAGTTCCGTTTTGTTGCAATGAATGTTCATTTTGTTCTTCCATCTGATCTTTTTCAGGTTTCCAAACCACAAATTTCTCTAAAACCCAAGGAAACCCAAAATGGGAAGTTGCTATGAAGGATGAATATGATGCATTGCTGAAAAATCATACTTGGGAATTGGTAGAATTGCCTCCAAGGAAAACACTCATTGCGTGCAAATAGGTTTGTAAGTAAAACTACAAAAAGTTGATGGTTGCTTGGACAAGTACAAGGCACATCTTGTTCCTAAAGTCTTTTCATAACAAAGGGGGATAGACTATGAAGAAAACTTTGCCCCTACCGCACAAATGCTCACATTTCGGTTACTTCTCTCCATAGTTGCTCAATTCAATAGGAAGGTTTATCAATTGGATGTCAAATGAGCCTTCCTAAACAAAGATTTGGATGAGGAGATCTATATGGTACAGCTTGAGGGTTTTCAGGTTCCTATTCATGAATATCTAGTTTGCAAGTTGATTAAATCCTTGTATGGACCTAAGAAAACTCCTTGAGCCTGGTATTTCAAAATAGATAAACATCTAAAAGTTTATGGATTTAGAAGAAGTTTCTCTGGTCCAAATCATAATTTTAGAAGCAATGGTGATGATATTATAGTTATTGTTGTGTATGTTGATGATCTTGCCATCACAAGAATCACAAACATTGGAATTCAGCAAGTGAAATCAACTTGTGTGTGGCTTTTGAAATGCCTGATCTAGGCCTCTTACATTATTGCCTAGGAATTGAGTTTTGGCAATCTAATCATTGCATCTTCATGGATCAATTCAAATATGATTCAAGTCTTTTGGAATGTTTTCAAATGATAGACTAACGTTGAAATGATCAGCCTCTTATGATTCATCTTTGATCGATGAATCACTCTAGAGATAGTTGGTTGGTAGCTTAATATATCTTACAACCTCTAGATCAAATCTCTACTTTGTTGTTAGTTAGCTCTCTTGGTTTTTGGCATATTCTTTTAGAGAACAGCAGATTTTGGTTTGATTGGATATACAAACACTAATTGTGTAGGATTAGTTGATGCTCAATGATCTACTGCCAGGTACATTTTCTCTTCAAGATCAAGAGATATTTCTTAGCAAAATAAGCTTCAACAAACAATAGCTCTATCTTCCACTACAGCTGAGCACAAGGCAGCTACGAGTGTTAATTGTGAAGTAGTTTGGCTACATGGAACTTTGGCAGATTTTCGGCTTCTTCACATTCTCCAACTCCACTTTTCTATGACAATCAATCAGTATTTAAGTGGGTGACGAATCAAACATATCATGCTCACACCAAACACATCGAGATTCATCACCACCATTTTTGCACTTCTCAGGAGCGACCTCGCACTTTAATGATTCGATCACTTGATATTGTTCACTTCCTCAAATTTTGAAACAAGCTTGGTGTTGTTTGTGGTTTAGTCATTGGGGGGTACTAGGATATAATAGTATTATATTAGAATAATGACAATAATAGTGTAATTAATATTACACTTGTCCTTTTTGTTCCTGCCATTGTTACTCACATCCTGAAGGCCTTTGTAATTTCCATCTATTATTAGACATTTCTCAATAATATAAGGCTGCCATCTTCTCTTACAATGATCAAGTCTCTTCTCTTGTCTTATATCAGCAGCAATGTTGCTAGAAGATTGGGACTTCTCATCCAAGAAGCACAAAATTTTAATGTATTGGTAGAAGATAAAGGCCATTCCTTCATCACTAGTATTTTGGGAGTAGGCAAATTTCAAGATGAAATTTGGGTATCTCCGGCTATGAGAGAGAAATGCTAGCAATTCATCCTACTGAAAAGTGGAGTCCTAACTTTAAAGGAAGATATTTTAAAATCAAAATAGATCACAGCAGTCTTAAGTACTTCTTGGAGCAACACCTATCCACCTAGAGCAACATAAATGGGTCAATAAACATCTTGATTATGACTTTGAGATTGAATATAAGAAAGGAAAATATATGTGGTAGTAGATGCCCTTTCACACCAATATGAAAAAGCCTCACCAATCCATGCAATATTATGTCAAATACCAATATGGATGGAACAAGCCAAGGAAGAGGTGCCTAGAGTAGGTGCCTTGGGGGACCAAACATACTCATGGAGTGGAAACATATTAAGAAAAAAAGCTAGAGTCTCCTTGGCTAATTCTTCCAAGGTGAAAGATGGGATACTTCAAAATTGCATGCTTCTCCTATAGCTGATCACTCAAGTTTTCTCAAAACATATCAAAGAGTGAAGCAATCAATTTTTTGTAAGGGTATGATGGAAGATATTTGAAGGTTTCTAGCCCAATGTGAAGTTTGTCAAAGACTATGTTACCAGGTCCTTCACATTTGACTTGGGTACGCATGTGGGTACGGTACTGGTCCTAGTAGAGTGCAGGGTCATCCCCAAGTACTCCCAAACTATTCCCCGGGTGCTCACGTTCCTTGTGGACCCTTCTATGAAGGACCCACAAGGAATCCAAGTGCTCGTGAAGAGCACAAACTTAAACTGAGCAAACCAATATAAGTTAATCTTTTGCTTATTTAAAATTTAACAACCTGTTGTACCCAAAATAATTTTTTGGCTTTCTGCTTAAATTGAGCTAAATCTTGATAAAATGTCGTCAAAAGTTTGTTTTAAGTCAAACCAAACATAGGGTCTTTGTGGGTTTTTGTCAAGGAACACATGCAAAATTCTGAAAATTTGAAAATTAGGGTTTTATGCCCCTAATTTCAGGGTAACCCCCAAAAATAGGACCTTCCCAGAAATGATCGAAAATGATTTTGATAGGATTAAATGACTCCACAATCACATTGGTCATGTCAGAATCATTAAAACAAATGTTTTACTCTGGTACGTCTATTTCTATTTTTCAAGAACAAAATTAGGAGCTCCGCAGCCATTAATGGCAGACTAGCCAATACCAGATGCTGAAAGCTAAGCTTCAAAAGCTTTGGTGATGCAACCATGGCGAAAAAGGATAAAAAAGATGTTCGACGTAGGAGATTCTCAAAACCAAAAAAGGCCCAAAATTGGCTAACTCTGGAAATGCTACGAAGGGGAAATCAGTTCACGAGGCAAAAAAAGCCTTTTTCATTGAGGGGCACCCTTCATTCTCAAAGGTAATATACAAGCTAATAAATCATCCAAGGCAGCCCTCTTTGGCGTCCTCCTGTTGGCTCGACAACGAAGAAATCAGTAAGATCATCTAATAAGTTGATCGCCGATAGTTGTTAGTTGAGCTAAAAGAGCCAATTGACAAAGACATTAGAAACAGTTGTCGAAAGTGAGGATCAACGTAGAAAAGATGCCCTTTCCAAGGGAAGGCGCCCTTCTTTATGAGCTTTAAGATGCTACCAATTGTCAGAGGGCCTCCCAAGAATGTTTCCTCAATCTAAGTTGATCTCGACAACGTACCTGTGAGCACAAGCATCTGACAAGTTAATCACCAGATAGTCAAGGTCAAATTGGAGCATCTTTAAAGGTGAAAACCACTGTGCAAAAGGTAAACGCGCCCTTTTCATTAAGGGGCGCCCTTGAATAAAGGAACCCTAAATTGACTTTTGAGTTTTCCAACTCCAGTCATCCTCGGCGAAACAAAGCTAGCTACCTAATGAGATATCAAACGGGATCGTATGTTTCTCCGATCAACGAGGATTCCAAATCAAAACACAAGAGAACAAGTCAAAAGCTGAAGATCAACCAAATGAAAATCCACCAAGGCAAAAGCAAAAGCGCCCTTCCTTGAGAAAGGCGCCCTTTCTTTTGAGGAAACAAACTCAGCTTTTTGCCATCATATCCCCCAGGCACTGCTCTTCAGTTTACATCTAGCTCTACAGTGAATGTACCGACAACAACTCAGGATCAACAAATCAAGCTAGATTTAGGATCAAACTGGGGTCATTCAACAGAGAAAATAATAAAAAACTTGCAAAACTCAACAGGGACGCCTAAAAAAGGTCAAAGGAAAAATTGTTGACTAAAGTCAAGATATTTTGAGATAAACTTGGCCAACTCACTCCATGATCAGTGGAAATCACCTTTTTGAACTTAAGATCAAGCCAAATCAACTTTCGATCATGAGTTAAGTTCCCAAACTTGTGGTTCTAAGGCTTAAGTCTATATAATCAAAGAAAAAGGTATAGGTGTCCCACTTCATTATTTCATTGCAGGTTGATGATCAAGAACGGCCATAAGCTCTCAAGGACACCATTTACTGATCTGGCCAAAGTTTTCATCCGTTCTACGATATTTCTTGCAGATATGAAGCAGAAGAAGCTTGTTTATCTGAGGTTGGATTCAGAGACAAATTTTCTCAGGGAGTCAGATAAAAAACTTCCAATCCATCTTTTGTCTACTTCCTCTCTTCTTGTCTTAGGTTTTTCTACATGTCACACAAAGCAGTAGGCTACATCAAATCTGATCAACTGGGCAGATTCAACATAATTTTCCAGTGAAACACATCTCGTTAGATTTTCCAAAATCAGCAAACTTGCTGCCCCTATTTTTGGGGGTTTTTCTGAAAAAGTTTCAGAAAAAAAAAAAAATCTGAGCAACTGGGCTTGTTCAGCGTTGAAGCACAAACAAATCCCATGTGCCAGACTTTTTATGGAAAATACTTCTCGACAAGGCACTATTTTCAGGGGTTTCCAAAAATTGTCAGAACAAGGTCAAGTTTACAAAAAATCTTTAAGTTTTTCAAGATGCAGTACTCTCAGGTACAATACAAGACCAAGACGGCCCCATTTCAAGATTACTTGAAAACGGTTGACACAAACTTACATCAGGTAAACCCAGTGATTGATCTAGAACAGCTAGAGGGCATGAATCAGATCACATTGCAGAACATTAAAGAATCCGGGTTGCTACAGGCCGCGTCCATCCCCATCACATTACAGAGCGTGGAGCTTGTAATCGCTTGTATTAAGCATTACAATCCTACCACTAGAGAAATCAAAGCAGTGTATGAGAGAATTGTTTGCAATCTAAAGCCTCAGGATATTGAAAACTGTTTTGATCTTCCATCATGTCCTAAAAGCAAAGACATATTAGTGACGGAATGCGAGAAGGAATTCAAGACAGCCAAAGACAAATGTCAAAGGATAATAGATGAAAAATGGGTAAAAGTGACAAAGGCTAACTTGCCTAAGTTGGTTGGACAAAGAGAATATAAAGATGAGTACGTAGTGTTAATCAATATACTCAATAGAATCACTAGAGAAGAGGATGGCAATCAATTCCAGTCATGGCTGTATTATGTCATCGCGAATATCATTGGCAGAAAGGACCATTATGATTGGGCCACTCTGATTAGTGATACACTCCACCAACAGATCACCAGGTATTTGGAAGCTCATAGGTTTCACATGTGTTCTTACCTGGTATACCTGATTACCTTCAAAGGCAATTTCAGGATATTAAACAATATGGGAACCTTAGGTGTGGACAAGGTTCATGAGCATTTTACACATCTTGAGTTTACTCAAACGGAGCGACACTTCAAAAGAACAAGTGATCACTTCATCATGCACACCGTACAAGAGCTAGACCATGAGATGCACCTGCGTATTTCACAAACAGCCAAAGAGGCAATGGCAGATTGGGCGGATTGGTTCATCCAATTCCCTATGTTCTCCTCCATACGCGTGTATGGCTACATTGGTCACCTAGCCATGATGCCTAGATACCCTTCAGATAGGGTAGTCTTCATGCAATTTGTCATGTCCCCTTCTCAGTGACATCTCTCGGAGCACAGGATTAGCCTATCATACGACCCTCGTAGGCTAATAGACTGGATAGAGGGTCACGTTGGAGCTTGGCTCAGCTTCTGTTGGCAGAGTTTGATCATTTGGCTTTCGTTCGGACTCATTCGGACATTTCTTGCAGAAGTTGCTATTTTTAGCAGTTCTTGGCAGTCAGTGTGGGACCCCTGCTATTTTTAGCAGTATGGTTTTGGCAGTGTTCAGAATCACTTCAGTGTTCGTCAGCTTCAGACGGATCAGGCATCGGATGATTAATGAGAGAGATATTAATATTTAATTAAATTAATTAAATATTAATTAAGTGGAGATTATAATATAAAGTTATAATATTTAATTATAACTTAAGTGATTTTGATTGAGGGGGTCGCCATCATCAAAGAGGGGCCAATTTGGCAATTAAATTTATAATAAATATTTGGCTGGAGACTATTGAAAGTAATTAAATAAAAAGTGCAAATATTTTAATGATTCCCTATTTTGGTGGAAATCGCACTTTTGAGGGTATAAGCCATTTTGCCTTGGATTTCGAGCCATTATGCATATTGAGTTATTGAAATTGATCAAATTTGGTCTGAGCAAGAAGCTTTAGGGTTTCAGTCTCGAATTCATTGGGGAACGAGCCATCTCCATTGAAAGCAGTTCAGAGGGTGTGAGATATCACCTGATCTATTGCCAGTTGAGAGATTTCTTCATCCAGAAGAAATTACAGAGTTACACAGAGGTTTACTTCTTCAGGTTTTCAGAAGGTTTTCTATTCAGAAGGCATCAGTTGATAAGGGCGCATATTTATTAAGGTCTGGAGATTCAGGAAAAAGGCCGTACATTTATTTAATGATGTTGCTGCTTCAGCCATACCTTTGTACAGCAGGCCGTACCATCCTAAGGGGCCGTACTTCTTCAATCAAGAGAAACGCCTTCCCTTTTGACTTCCAGTTTTCATCATTGAGGGCGCTAGGGAATCAGAAGACATTTGAGATTGCCAGACAGGAGGAGAAGGGAAAATTCCATACAGCCGTACCATTTCAAGCTATTTACCAGCAAGCTGCAAACATCAGGTTTTCAATAAAAATCATTGTTCTTTATATTGCATGTTAGTGGATCTTATATGTAACTGTCTCAGGATATTTATACAAAGACTGGCGTCCACATTAGCTATTGATTTCATCATTTTCAAAGTAGATTTATTTTTTATTGAATTTATTTTCAATCCTTGCAAAAATCGCAATTTTCATTTATTGCACAAAACCCAAAAAAACATTCAAAACGCAAAAACATCAGAAAAACATCAGATTCAGCAACAGGGGGAAACTAGGGTTTCTACAGAATTCCTTAGATAGTTGTCTAAAGTCCACGTCTACTTGTGCTTGAAGAAGAAGACAGTTGTAAACTTTCCCATTGGAATGGGACTCTATAGATGCAGGTTCGTGGTAGATACAAAGATGATGAGTTAGGAAACGGTGAGGCTTAATCTCAAGTACCTCATTGAGAGGAGGTCCTATGATCCCAGAGGGTTCTATGCGGCGCATCTGGAACAACACTCATCACAGAAATCTTCTATGGAAGATTATTGAGTAAATTATCAAGACGAGTATTAAGTGCGCAAAAGGAACTATAGTAGTTTCAGGCTCCCGCAAATTGTTGATTTTATGTCAGCAGACATCGAGGGCTTATCTGACGATGAAGGGGAAGTCATTCTCCCCTCATTCTTCGCAGATTCAGTTAACTCCCAATAGCTCCCAAGAATGGATTGGTATGCCAAGGAAAGCACGTCTATAGAGGAAATAACGAGTAGAGTGGTTAGAAATAGCCAACTCTATCTCAACAGCAAGAAATCAAGGAAAGTGGTACCTCACAAATCAGAGCCACCACAGGTTCAGTCTACACCACCTTCCACTTCAAGAAAGAAGCCTAGGCAGAAGCAGTGGTGCAATCCTCCCCAAGGGATGAGGATGTCGAAGCCTACAAAGCCCAGAACACAGAGGGCACATGTGGAGAAAGCCACACACAGCCTTAAAATAGTCATGGGTATTGCTGCCCCAAAGCAAGGAATAGAGACTGCTACCCCAGAACTAATAGAAGTTGTTGCTGAGGAGCCAGCAACAATAGTTGTTGAAGAGCCATTAGCAGAAGCAGCAGAAACGGTGCCTTCCGCCAACATCACCACCATCACAGCAGTCGCAAGTCCTCATTGACTTGGACTCGCCACTGAGAGACATTGCTCCAACACAGTCTCACACATCGGGCATTCAAGAGCCCCATATTCCTCCTCCTAGTGAAGTTAGCCGAGATTCCATTTGGCTTGAAGGCTTCCTAGGAAGAAAGAGGGAAAAACCCTCCTATGAACTTGACTTCACTGAATTCGACCATGTCCCACAAGACATGCCAACGAAGAAGTTGAAGAAGCAAGTGCACATAGAGAGGAATGCAGATTGTGAACTCATCATAGAGACTGCTGCCCCACCAGTAGAGAAAAGCATAACCGAGGTACAAGTAGAAGACTATACATTGTTTAAACTTAATCTCGAGAAGACTACACGACAAATGGAGGCAGATCTTCTCAGAATAGCTTCGATGAGTGCACAAGAAAGAATGGCAAAGCATGGAAAAGAAAAAGAAGCCATAAAGGTTGAAAAGCAACCTTAAAGGCTGAAAATCAGCAACTGAGGTCATACATTTCTAGCTTGATGCATGGCACCCCGAACCTCTCAGCCTTACCAGCAAGATTGCTAGATCTCCCCGCAGAACAAAATCATCAACAACTGATAACATACGGCAAACACTTGAGAGATCAAGTGGGGGAGTTTGTTCTCAAAGGTAGATGTATACTGGCAAATCTATACCAGTTACGGGATAGAACACATGGACTTTGTGCAGAGATCCAGCAATCAAAACAAAGAATTGCAGAGAAGAGGCTAGAAGACAAGAGCACAATTGCAAACTTGCAATTGGCATATCAGTCAGTCTACTCCAAGGAAAACAAGCAACATCTCTTTGCTTGGAGAGAACAGCTGGCGTACAAGGTGAAAGCCTATGATGCCCATTCAGTAGAGTTGATTGACTACAGACGAGTTGATAATAGTGGCGACCACTCGTATGTAGTCAATCAACTCTACTGAATGGGTGTCATAGGCTTTCACATTATACGCCAACTGTTCTCTCCAAGCAAAGAGATGTTGCTTGTTTTTCTCGGAGTAGACTGACTGATATGCCAATTGCAAGTCTGCAATTGTGCTCTCGTCTTCTAGCCTCTTCTCTGCAACTTTTTGTTCTAATTGTTGGATCTCTGTACGAAGTCCATGTGCTCTATCCTGTAACTGGTATAGATTTGCCAGTATACATCTTCCTTTGAGAACAAACTCCTCCACTTGATCTCTCAAGTGTTTCCCATATGTTATAAGTTGTTGATGATTTTGTTTTGCGGGGAGATCTAGCAATCCTGCTGGTAAGGCTGAGTCGTTCGAGGTGCCATGCATCAAGCTAGAAATGTATGACCTCAGTTACTGATTTTCAGCCTTTAAGGCTACTTTTTCTTTTCCATCCTTAGCCATTCTTTCTTGTGCGCTTACCGAAGCTATTCTGAGAAGATCTGCCTCCACTTGTCCTATAGTCTTCCCGAGGTGAAGTTTAGACAATGTATAGTCTTCTGCTTGTACCTCGATATGCTTTTCTCTACTGGTGGGGGTGCGTCTCTATGATGACTTCAAAACCTGCATTCCTTTCTATGTGAACTTGCTTCTTCAACTTCTTTGTCGGCATGTCTTGTGGGACGTGGTCGAATTCAATGAAGTCAACTTCATAGGAGGGTTTTTCCCTCTTTCTTCCTAGGAAGCCTTCAAGCCAAATGGAATCTCGGCTAACTTCACTAGGAGGAGGAATATGGGGCCCTTGAATGCCCGATGTGTGAGACTGTGCTGGAGCAATGTCTCTCGGTGGCAAGTCCAAGTCAATGAGGACTTGTGACTGTTGTGATGGTGGTGATGTTGGCAGCTCTATTTCCATAACAGGCACTGTTTCTGCTGCTGCTTCTTCTACTACTTCTCTTAACGGCTCTTCAGCAACTATTGTTGCTGGCTCCTCAGCAACAACTTCTGCTAGTTCTGGGGTAGCAATCCTTATTCCTTGCTCTGGGGCAGCAATACCCATGACTATTTCAGGGTTGTGTGTGGCTTTCTCCACATGTGCCTTCTGTGTTTTGGGCTTTGTAGGATTTGACATCCTCATCCCTTTGGAAGGATTGCACCACTGCTTCTGCCTAGGCTTCCTTCTTGAAGTGGAAGGTGGTGTAGACTGAACCTGTGGCGGCTCTATTCTATGAAGTACCGCATTCCTTGATTTCTTGTTGTTGAGATAGAGTTGGTTATTTCTAACCATTCTACTCATTCTTTCCTCTATAGACGTGTTTTCTTTGGCATACCAATCCACTCTTGGGAGCGGTTCGGAGTCAATTGAATCTGTGAAGAATGAAGGGAGAATGACTTCCCTTTCATCGTTAGATAAGCCCTCGATGTCTGCTAACATAAAATCAGCAATTTGCGGGAGTCTGAACCTGCTATAGTTCCTTCTTCGCACTTCATACTCGTCTTGACAATTTACCCACTAATCTTCCATAGAAGATTTATGTGACGAATGTTGCTTGAGATGTGACGCATAGAGCCCTCTGGGATCAAAGGACCTCCTCTCAATGAGGTACTTGAGATTAAGCCTCACCGTTTCCTCACTCATCATCTTACCATCTACCGCGAACCTGCATCTATAAAGTCCCATTCCAACAGGATAGTTTATAGCTATCTTCTTCTTCAAGCGTAAGTAGACGTGGACTTTGGAGAACTATCTTAGGAATTCCATGAAGACTACCATATCTAAAGGGTATCTAGGCATCATGGCTGGGTGACCAATGTAGCCATACACACATATGTAGGAGAACGTAGGGAATTGGATGAACCAATCCGCCCAATCCGCCATTGCCTCTCTGGCTGCCTGTGAAATATGCACGTGCATCTCATAGTCTAGTTCTCGTACGGTGTGCATGATGAAGTGATCACTTGTTCTTTTGAAGTGTCGCTCCGCTTGAGTAAACTCAAGACGTGTAAAATGCTCATGAACATTTTGCACACCTAAGGTTCCCATATTGTTTACTATCCTGAAATCACCTTAGAAAGGCAATCAGGTATACCAAGTAAGAACGCATGTGAAACCTATGAGCTTCCAGATACCCGGTGATTTGTTGGTGGAGTGTCACTAATCAGAATGGCCCACTAATACTATTCCCTTCTGCCAATGATTTTCGCAAGGACATAATACATCCATGACTGGAATTGATTGCCATCCTCTTCTCCAGTGATTCTATTGAGTAGAGTGATTAACACTACGTACTCACCTTTACATTCTCCTCGTCCAACCAACTTAGGCAAGTTAGCCTTTGTCACTTTTACCCATTTTTCAGCTATTATCCTTTGACATTTGTCTTTAGCTGTCTCGAATGCCTTCTCGCATTCCGTCACTGATATGACTTTGTTGTTAGGACATGATGGAATATCAAAACACTTTTCAATATCCTGAGCCTTTAGACTACAAACAATTCTCCCATCCACTACTCCGATTTCTCTAGTGGTAGGATTGTAATACTTAATACAAGCAATTACAAGCTCCACACTTTGTAATGTGATGGGGATGGACACAGCCTATAGCAACTCGGATTCTTCAATGTACTGCAATGTGATCTGATTCATGCCCTCCAGCTGTTCTAGATCAACCACTAGGTTTACCTGATGTAAGTTTGTGTCAACCATTTTCAAGTAATCATGAAATAGGGTTGTCTTGGTCTTGTATTGTACTTGAGAGTACTGCATCTTAAAAACTTAAAGATTGACTATAAACTTGACCTTGTTATGACATTTTTTGGAAACCTCTGAAAATAACACTCTGTTGAGAAGTATTTTTCCGAAAAAAATCTGGCACATGGGTTTTGTTCGTGCTTCAATGCTGATCAAGCTCAGTTCCTTAGAATTTTGATTCTGAAACTTTTTCGGAAAAACCCCCAAAAATAGGGGCAGCAAGTTTGTTGATTCTGGAAAATTTGACAAGATGTGTTTCACTGGAAAATTATGTTGAATCTACCCAGTTGATCAAATCTGATGGAGCCTGCTACTTTGTGTGACATGCAAGAAAACCTAAGACAAGAAGAGAGGAAGTAGACAAAAGATGGATTGGAAGTTTTTATCTGACTCCCAGAGAAAATTTGTCTCTAAATCCAACCTCAGATTAGCAATCTTCTTTTGCTTCAGATCTGCAAGAAATATCGAAGAACGGACGAAAACCTTGGCCAGATTTGTAAATAGCGTCCTTCAGGGCTTATCGTTGTTCTTGATCATCAACCTGCAATGAAATAATGAAGTGGGACGCCTATACCTTGATTATATAGACTTAAGCCTTAGATCCACAAGTTTGGGAACTTAACTCATGATCGAAAGTTGATTTGGCTTGATCTTAAGTTCAAAAAGGTGATTTCCACTGATCGTGGAGCAAGTTGGCCAAGTTTATCTCAAAATATCTTGACTTTAGTCAACAACTTTGCCTTTGACCTTTTCTAGGCGTCCCTGTTGAGTTTTGCAAGTTTTTTATTATTTTCTCTGTTGAATGCCCCTAGTTTGATCCTGAATCTAGATTGATCTGTTGATCCTGAGCTGTTGCCAGTACATTCACTGTCGAGCTTGAGGTAAACTAAAGAGAAGTGCTTGGGAGGCAGTAAGCTGAAAAGTTGAGTTTGTGGTTTCAAAAGGAAGGGCGCCTTTCTCAAGAAAGGGCGCTATTTCCTTTCCCTTGGTATTTTTTAGTATTCATTCTTCAGCCTTTTGAATTGACCTCTCATGCTTTGATCTGGATTTCTTGTTGGTCGGAGAATTAGACGATCTTGTTTGATATCTTTTCAGGTAGCCAGCTCTGTTTTGCCGAGGAAGACTGGAGTTGGAAAACTCAAAAGTCAATTGAGGGTTCCTTTATTCAAGGGTGCCCCTCAATGAAAAGGGCGCTTTTTCCTTTTGCACAGTGATTTTCACCTTTAAAGATGCTCCAATTTGATCTTGATTATCTGTGGATTACCTTGTCGGATGCTCGCGCTGATGATTACATTTTCGAGATTGACTTTGACTAAGCAAACCATCTTGGGAGGCTTTCAAGCATCTGAGACATCTGAAGTTCCAAATGGAAGGGCGCCTTTCCTTGGAAAGGGCGCTTTTTTTACTTAGATCTTCACATTCGACAGCCATTTCTTGATACTTCGTCAATTGCCTCTTTTCGCTTTGTCGACAACTACCGATGATCAACTCATCAGATGATCCTACTGTTTGTTTCGTTGTAGAGCCAACAAGCGAACGCCAAGGATCACTGCCTTGGATGTTTCAACAAATTACATTTGACCCTTAAGAATCAAGGGCGCCCCTACTTGAAAAAGGCTCTTTTTCAGCATCGTGAACTGATCTCTCATTCGTAACATTTCCAGAGTTAGTCAAATTTTGACCTTTTTGGGTTTCAGGAATCTCCTTCATCAAACAGCATCTTTTTAGATCTTTTTCGCCATGGTTGACATTGAAGCTTTTGAAGCTTAGCTTTCAACACCTGGTACTGGCCAATCTACCATTAATGGCTACGGAGCTCCTAACTTTGTTCCTGGAAAACAAAAATAGACCCACCATAGTAAAACGTATCTTTTGATGATTTTGACTTGACCAATGTGATCGTGAAGTCATTTAATCCTATCAAAATCATTTTCAATCATTTCCGAGAAGGTCCTATTTTTGGGGGTTACCCTAAAAATAGGGGCGTAAAACCCTAATTCTCAAATTTTCAGAATTTTGCACGTGTTCCTTGACAAAAACCCACAAAGACCCTATCTTTGGTTTGACCTAAAACAGACTTTAGATGCCATTTTAACAAGATTTAGCTCGGTTTAAGCAAAATGCCAAAAATTTATTTTCGGTACAAGAATGTTCTTATTTTTCCACACATGTAATGCAATCTCCATAACCTGAAATTCACTTGTGAGCCCATTTTTGCATTAATTTATCATTTCCTTTGTCAATCTTGTTTGCACACATGATCTATCAAACCAACAAATCAAGGCATGGGCATTGTTTTATAACAATTTCATCTTGAATAAGGCGTTATGGGTTCTTCATCAATGAACAAAAGAAGAAGAGATACAATAGTAATTCATGGGGCAGCCAGAAGGTCAATAATCCTCATGAAGCCATCTAGGGACAAAGTGAATCAAGCATGGAAAAAGAACGCAACGAAGAGAAGAATTTCCTTCATGAAGGAATGGTACTACTCCAAGCCTGTGATAAGGTTGAAGTTCACCGAGGATAGAAAGATCATTAAGGATGCAAATTTGCATTCCAAGTTCAAGATGTCTTCACCAATCCTGAATACTTCAAGTTCTAAAATCCTGAAATAGCATGAAGATCATCGCAAACGAAAGATGATGTAGTTAGAGTCGTGTCTTGGACACTTAGAATAATTTCAATTATGCATTTGTAATTTTGTTTTGACAAATTACATGTAAAGTCCGAAATTGTAATAGCGAGCGGCCATGCTACTCGCATTATTGAAGATTGTAATTACATATAATCAAGTTACAAGTCAAAATAAATTAGGACTATAATTTGGAATAAGTCAATTGCAAGTAGTTAGTTGTGGAAAAAGTCTTAAATTAGTTGGGCTTCTCCCACATTTTGCTATCAGCCCCTCTCCTATAAATACATGAGGGTGCTCTTTGTATTGATCATCTTTTTGGCAATAAAGAAAACTCTGCAAACATTTACAGCAAAGAGACTTTGTGCTTTGTGTATGTAAACTTAATTTCCAAGCAATACAAGGAAGGCATATGAGATGTCAACTTTGTGTTGAGTCTTGTTGCATGTTATTACTATGTTCTTATGTCATAATGGTACATTTTTCTGAGTTATTTCTTGTGATATTGTGGAGCTGTTGTGATAAGACTTTAGTCTGATTTCTTGCAGTCTTTGTGCTGCAAGTTTGAAAGATTGAATTAGTTTGACTTGTGATTAAGAGTTGAGAAGAGTTGCAAGTCTTTGTGTTTGTAGTAATTCCCATATAAAGTGATTCGTAGGTGCACCATACTTGCAGACTTTGAGCTGATATATGTTGCATTTTGTTCTTAGATTATCATTCTAAAAGGGTAGATAGGATTTCAAATACTCAACACTTTGTGCTCGGAGATTGTTTTCCCATCTCAAAGGATGTGACGAAAGTCTTTGTGCTTTCAGGAAACTTCATTTCCTCTCTCTCAATTTCATTTCTAGCTGCTGTAATAGTCTTCTTAAAGGTTATTGTTACCTTTTTGTGAGGAGAAAAGAATATAATCTTTCCTGAAAAAAGAGGAAAGGTTGTTGTTCCATCCATATTAGTTTAAGTTAGTAGAAAAGGGAGAGTCTTCCCTAAATTAGGAGAGTATCATACTCACACACTGTGGTTGAAACCGCAATTTTGCATATCCTCAAGGTATACAAAATTTTCAATCAACATACACCAATCCCCACTACTAAGCACCATCTTAGCAAGAGACACCAATCTCTTCTTTGAGTAGGCACCAACCTCCAAATAAACAAGTTTCACCTTTTGGATGTTGCTTCTTCAACGAATGATGAAATTTTCACTTTCCTTCAAAAATCTGCTTGCATTAAAATGATATCACATTTTCTCACTCACAACCTTACCCACATCTCTTCTATTTTTTATATCACTTCATCCCTCTTCATGGAGAGGGGCTATTTTTCCAAGGGAAGTCATCCCCTTTCAAAGAGGCACCCCAATTAATATTTAAATGGGACGACTTTGTAGAAACCCCTGTTTCCCCTGACTTCTGAAGCTGTGTGTTTTTTGACTGTTTTTGTGTATTTTGATTTTTTTGTGTTTTTGCATGAACTAATGGAGAATGCGATTTTTTGAAGGAAATGATATTAAATCTTAAACAAATACAATGCTTCCAGATCTAACATAAATCAGCTCAGAAATTGATAACTATTGTTTGTATTATTTTTCCTTTGCCATTACAATAAAGAATCTAAGATATACAGGCTAGATAAAACAAAACATTAATCAAAAGAACCTGATTTCAGCAAGCTGAGAATAACCTTGACTGGTACGGCTGCAATAAATAATCCTTTCTCCCTCCGTCAAATGATCCAAAAGATACCAGATGCAAGTGCGCCCCTGTATGTGAAGACTGCAGACCAAAAGGTGAAGCGCCTTTCTCAATACAAAAAGTACGGCCCTTTTATGCTGGTACGGATCTGCTGCAAAATGGTACGGTTGTGACAGCAGCAATTAAATAAAAGGTACGGCTCAATGTGTTTTGTCTGGATCTTATGAAATAGGCGCCTAAGGAGATAGAACACCTCTGAATGTATTCCCGGCCAAAAACCCTGAAGATGAATCAACTGCGAATGCTCTGTGATCACTTCTGAATGAAGAAATCTCTCTGAAAGCAATAGATCAGCTGGTATTTCACAGCCTCTGAATCGCAACACTGAAGATGGCTCGTTCTCCAATGCCTGTAGACAACATAAACCCTAGGCTTCGCTCTCCGGAAGAAGACTTGCTCAAAAATTCAATATTCAACATAATAGCTCGAATCCCAATGCAAAAGCCTTATATTCTTGAAAAGTGCGACTTTTCTCAATTGGACATCATTTAAATAAATTTGTATTTTCATCTTTTAATTTTCCCAAAGTTGGATGCCTCTTTTTAATTAAAAGATTAATTAAAAATGGTCCCCTTTCCAATGATGGTCGACCCCTTTAATATTCACTTAAGTTATAATATTAAAATATTATAACTTTAAAATATAAGCTCCAAATAATTAATATTTAATTAATCAATTAAATATTAATATCTCCCTCAATAAGTGTTTGATTCACGAACCGTCTGAAGCTGGTGAAGAAGTGAATGATTCTGCACATGACCAAACCATACTGCTAAAAATAGCAAGGGTACCTCGCTGAGTGCCTAATACTGTTAAAAATAGCAACTCAGGCAAATGGTGTCCGAATGAGCCCGAACGAAAGCCAACTGGTAAAATTGACAACAAAGCAAGCTCAAGCTCCATCAAGACCCTCTATCCATCCTATCACCTACAAGGGCGCATAATAGGCTAATCATCAGCTCTGAGAGATGTCAACTAGAAGGGGACATGACATTCCGCCCCTCCTGAAATTGCTTGTCCTCAAGCAATCTCAACTCCGGATGCTGCAGAATATCCTCGCTCTCCCATGTAGCATCCTCCACTGGCAAATCTCTCCATTTCACCAAATATTCCCTAATAGTCCTCCTACGCAACTGTCTCTCTCTGTACTCCAGGATAGACTCAGGTACTAAAATCAACTTTCCCTCATCATCTAAGGGAGGTAAAACTACTTAAGGTACCACACGATGTCCCAACGCCTTCTTGAGATGTGACACGTGAAAAACATTGTGGACCTTGCTCTCTGCTGGAAGCTCTAGCTCGTAAGCCACCTCTCCAACCCGCCTCAGGATCCTGAAAGAATCATAATATCGTGGCTTAAGCTTCTCTGAACCACTCTTCCTAAGAGTAGACTGACGGTAGGGCTACAACATAAGATAAACCATGTCACCCACCTCACAAGACCTCTCTGTCCCCTTCTGATTTGCGTATTGTTTTTGCTGATTCTGTGCCTTAGCAATATTCTCCTTGAGAGCCCTCATAGTGTCCTAACTCTCCTGTAACAAGTCTCCAGCACTCGGCACTCTACTATCAATCAGTAGCAAATCCAGAAAACTCGACGCCTCATAACCGTACAACGCCATGAAAGGGGACATCTGAATGGTCATGTGGAATGTAGTGTTGTAGCAATACTCGCACAAATAAATCCACTTGACCCAAGCCTTTTGCTGCCCTGCAATATAGTTCCTGAGGTAACCTTCCACCCATTTATTCACTATCTCCGTCTGACCATCGGTCTGCGGGTGGTAACTGGTGCTCGGTGTAAGCTCGGTCCCACAAAGTCTGAACACCTCCTGCCAGAAGTGACTCAAGAACCGACTATCCCTGTCGCTCACTATGCTCTGAGGCAACCCATGTAGTCTGAATACCTCTCGGAAGAAGACCTCTGCCACCTGTGTAGCTGTGTAAGTAGTGGTAATTGGAAAAAAGTGGGCATACTTCGTCAGCCGATCCACAACCACATATATGCAATCCCGTCCTTGGGCTTTAGGCAAGCCCATAATGAAATCCATCGACAGGCATTCCCACTTCCTGTTAGGAATTGGAAGTGGCTGCAATAATCCTACCGGATACGTATTCTCCTGCTTGTTCTGCTGACAAACAGGGCACTCACGCACATACTGAAGAACATCTGCCTTAAGTCCTTTCCATGTAAATCTCTCCCGAATCTGTCTGTAGGTTTTGAAATACCTGGGATATCCTGCTATAGGTACATCATGAAAGGCTCGCATGATAATGTTCTTCATCTCTGAACCTGGGACCAAATAAATCCTGTTCTTGTAAATGATCAAGTCATTCACAAGCGTGTATCTAGTGTCAACCATTGATCCCTCAACGATACTGGATGCCCAAGTATCCTTGGCATACTCTGCCACAATCATATGCCTCCAATCCTCTGTAATATGGACCATAGAGCTCAGATAAGGCCTGCGTGAGAGCGTGTCAGCCACCACATTCTGGGTGCCTTTGATGTAAGAGATATCAAAGTCATATGCCTGCAATTTGCTCACCCACTTCTGTTGACGATCATTGAGATCTCGTTGCCCCAGGAAATGCCTCAAACTGTTGTGGTCAATTTTAATGCAGAATTTATTGCCCACAAGATATTGCCTAAATTTTGCCAAGGCATGCATTATAGCGAGCATCTCCTTATCATAAATACTGTAGAGCCTCTATGGCCCTCTGAGTTTACGGCTCTCATACACAATAGGGTGCTTGTCCTGCATAAGCACTGCTCCAATGCCCTCACCAGAAGCATCGCAAGTCAAAAGGTCAAAATCGAAAAATCTGGTGTGCCCAACTCCTTGAACTCACTAAAACACCCCTGCGTTCGGAGTCCAAACATAACGCACTTTTTTCAACAACCGTCATAAGTGTTGCATGACGTGAATAACCATTCACGAATCTGCGATAAAACCCACACAAACCAAGAAATCCTCGCAGCTGTGTAAGGTTCGCCGGAGTAGGCCAGTCTATAATAGCGCGGATCTTCTCAGGATCCATCCGCACTCCCTCTGCACTGATGATATGATCTAAGTAGAGCAACTCGGTCATCCCCAAATCACATTTGGACTCCTTGGCATACAAGGACTCCCTCTCCAAAATACTAAGCACGGTCTCCAAGTGAGCCAAATGCTCCTGCCAAGTCCTGCTGTAAATAAGAATGTCATCGAAGAAGACTAGTACAAATCTCCTCAGCAGTGAATGGAAGACTCTGTTCATGGTGGACTAAAATGTCGCTGGTGCGTTAGTGAGCCCAAATGGCATCACCACAAACTCAAAGTGTCCACAATGACAACGGAATGCAGTCTTCTCAATGTCCTGTTCACGAACCCTGATCTGATGATATCCTGACCTTAAGTCTATCTTCGTGAAGTAGCATGCACCATGGAGCTCATCAATAAGCTCATCGATACAGGTATTGGATACCTGCTTTTGATAGTCCTCTTATTCAGGACTCTGTAGTCTATGCACATGCGAAGGGTGCCATCCTCCTCCTTCACCAAAACAACTGAAGAAGCGAATGGTGATTTGCTAGGTCGAATGTGACCCATAGCAAGCAACTCCTTTATCGTCTTTTCTATCTCATCCTTCAACCTCTTAGGATGCCTGTAAGGAGTAATCATAACGGGCTTAGCGCCCTCCTCGAGCTCTATAATGTGCTCAATGCCCCTGTCTAGAGGTCTCCCTGGTGGAATATCACTGAATACCTTCTCATGCTTGACTCTCAACTGCTGTATGTCAGGATGATACTCAGTCTTCTGCTGTCCCTCCTGTATAGGTGCCAATGTGCACTCGACAGCCCACTCTACCATGTCGTGTCGCATGAGTCTCTCCATCCAACGAAAAGAAATAGTTTTGATGTTGCTATCCCGAATTGCCTTGAGAATATGTGTCTTCCCATCCACATCAAAACGAATCTCCATGTCCTTGAGACGAAGAGTGACTTTCTCAAGTGAATGAAGCCACTTCATGCCCAACACTAAGTCGATATCCCCCATGTTCACCACGTAATAATCAGCCTTGAACTCATAGTTGTTCAAGTGCAAGGGGAGATCCTTAATCATACGTTCACACCTGAGAGTGTAACCATCGGCCACCTTAACCCTAATGCCTTCGAACTCCTTAGTGATGAGTCCGTACTTCTCCACAAATCTAGCATCGATAAAATTGTGGGTGGCTCCTGTATCAAGAAGGGTAATGACCCTCTGTCCTGCCAAAACTCCACGAAGTCTGAATGAACCTTCCTGCTGAATGCTGGATAGGCATGCCTCCTGAATCTGAAGCTCTGACTCTGCCTCTACCTTAGGCTCTAAAGCCTCTGACTCTGACTCCTCAGAACTCTCCTGTTGTTTGGAATTCTCTAATTCCGAATCCTCGTAATAAGCCCACATCACTCGATTGGCCTTGCCCTTAGGCCGCAAAGGACAATCATGATTGGCATCATAGGGACCTTTGCAGTAGAAGCAAAGCTTCTTCTTGCGTAGATCATTAAGAGCCTCTCGATCCAAAGGTGGTGCCGCTGATTTTCCCTTTGAATCATTCTTAAAATCTAATTTATCTTTGTTAAAATCTGATTTCTCTCTGTTTTTGTTGAAGCCCTTATTGTCCCTGAATGAAGAAATGTTTCTGGAGTTAAATCTGTTGGATGGTGCTGCCAACTCCATGCTACGCACCTTCTTCATAGCTTCCTATAACGAAGGAGGATCAAAGGCTTTGATCCAACCTCTCAATGGCTCCGTCAGTCCCTCCATGAAAAGCACTACAAGACGCCTCTCTGAAATATTAGGAACCATGACCGACAATCTCTGGAAGTCACCAATGTAAGACTCCAAACTGCCACTCTGTCGCAACTGAGCCAAGTCTCTGAAATAGGATTCTAGATCCTTCCTGTCAAATCGTTCCACCAACCTGTCAACAAACTCCTGATATGAGGTGATTCGATCATGCTGGAGTGTCACCATCCCGTGGTGCCACCAGTCGTAAGCTACCCCCTCAAGATGCAATGTCGCATACCTGATAGCATCTCTCTCAGCCATCGGACGCAATGTAAGGAAGGTGTCTAGCTTACTGATCCAGGCCTGGGCTGTAACCTTGCCACTACCATCGAACATCGCTAGATTGAGCCAGTTTGTAGCATGTTTCAGATCATTATTCTGGTATCTAGGTCTCCAATCCTGTCGACCTCTGTGATGTTCTCTCCTCTGTGTAATGAATCTGTCAAAGGTAATCTTCTCTCTGACATCTGGTGGTACTAACTCCCACTCCTCGTTCGCTGCCATAAGTGTATCTGCAAACAACTCCTCATGCTCCTCACCTGCAATAGCCTCATTGGGCTCCTGTCTCACAAAAGTAGGCCTAGTGGGCCTGTCTGCCGTCCATGAAGCAGTCCTAGGTGCTCTCCGGGATCCTGCATCACTCCTATTATCGTCACGATGTGGTGACGGTCTCCTTTGTGTACCTAACCTCTGGATTGCCACTGCCAACTGCTGTAGCACATCGTTGGACTGCCATTGACCTGCTCGTAAGTCTCTGAGAGTGTCTAAAACCTCTGCATCGTCCTGATCCCTAGGGTTATGAGGGATATCTGTTCTAGGAGCATCTGTTCTATCAGCCATGTTTCCCGGCTGCCTGTTCAAACCCTGTTGCCTGTCAATCAAGGCTCTCCTGCGAGTATAATACATGTGTGACCCAAACTCTTGTGGCTGCATAAGATTGCTAAACCTTCAGGATGGCAGGATTTAGCTCTAATACCACTGTAGAAACCCCTGTTTCCCCTGACTTCTGAAACTGTGTGTTTTTTGACTGTTTTTGTGTATTTTGATTTTTTTGTGTTTTTGCATGAACTAATGGAGAATGCGATTTTTTGAAGGAAATGATATTAAATCTTAAACAAATACAATGCTTCCAGATCTAACATAAATCAGCTCAGAAATTGATAACTATTGTTTGTATTATTTTTCCCTTGCCATTACAATAAAGAATCTCAGATATACAGGCTAGATAAAACAAAACATTAATCAAAAGAACCTGATTTCAGCAAGCTGAGAATAACCTTGACTGGTACGGCTGCAATAAATAATCCTTTCTCCCTCCGTCAAATGATCCAAAAGATAGCAGATGCAAGTGCGCCCCTGTATGTGAAGACTGCAGACCAAAAGGTGAAGCGCCTTTCTCAATACAAAAAGTACGGCCCTTTTATGCTGGTACGGATCTGCTGCAAAATGGTACGGCTGTGACAGCAGCAATTAAATAAAAGGTACGGCTCAATGTGTTTTGTCTGGATCTTATGAAATAGGCGCCTAAGGAGATAGAACACCTCTGAATGTATTCCCGGCCAAAAACCCTAAAGATGAATCAACTGTGAATGCTCTGTGATCACTTCTGAATGAAGAAATCTCTCTGAAAGCAATAGATCAGCTGGTATTTCATAGCCTCTGAATCGCAACACTGAAGATGGCTCGTTCTCCAATGCCTGTAGACAACAGAAACTCTAGGCTTCGTTCTCCGGAAGAAGACTTGCTCAAAAATTCAATATTCAACATAATAGCTCGAATCCCAATGCAAAAGCCTTATATTCTTGAAAAATGATTCTGCACATGACCAAACCATACTGCTAAAAATAGCAGGGGTGCCTCGCTGAGTGCCTAATACTGCTAAAAATAGCAACTCAGGCAAATGGTGTCCGAATGAGCCCAAACGAAAGCCAACTGGTAAAATTCTGACAGTCGAAGCCAAGCCAAGCTCCATCAAGACCCTCTATCCATCCTATCAGCCTACGAGGGTCGCATAATAGGCTAATCATCAGCTCTAAGAGATGTCAACTGGAAGGGGACATGACAGACTTGTCCCCAAACATGGGCACCATAAAATGAAACAACTTGGGTGCAAAACACATGGGTCGACCATAATAAATTAAAACATGATAGTATTCCATGGGTCAGCCAGCCAATTAAATCTCTTTCGACTTCGATAAAATATTGTGACATCAATTTTCCTTTGACATCAATGACAATATTTCTAACAGCCTGAGCAATACCCTAGGCATACCAGTAGGAGCCCCGCAATCTAAGAAGAGAAAAACAACAACAGTTACAAAATTGGTTCATGAAAGGAATATGACACCATCAATTACTATATATGATATTGTTTTCTAATGAGTTCCAATATGACGTTGATAAGTCTTGGAAGACCAGGAATTTATATCTGCCTTTTACAAAAATATAAGGCAATTGTTTCCAATTGAACATGTGTAGATAGCATTCATTGATCCTCAGGAATGCATCATTCCATCATTTACTCTCATTTGACCAACACTCGTAGAAGTGGGAAAAAGACAATGTTTGGGCCAAACTGTAAATCTGACATCATTCATGAATGAGCACACTAGATCTTCAACAGTGACCCTCTACACCTGCATTGACCCTTGTATGACTGAGTCTTCTTAAATGTGCTTATCTAACAGTGTTGACCAAAGAGCTCTGCTATATTGACTGTGTTGACCACAGATCTCTACTACATAGACAGCATTAACTTTTGTACCACTTACATTGACTATTTTGACTGCTGATTATGCTGCATTGAGTGCAATATTCTACTTTTCAGTGAGTCATAATCAATATTGACTAAGAAACTAGTAAGGTATGCAGGCTTCTTTGAGTTTTTATTTCTCTATTATATTTTTAAAGAGAATCTATTACTGTACTTGTGAAGTGATCATGAATTGTATAGGTATAAGTTACTATGTCAAAATTATGTTGTATTCTATTTATTGGCAATTATGGGTATTATTGTTCTCCTGTACTCGTACCCAAGGAAAAAAATAAAATTGCCATCTGGCATACCAGGTTTCGATACCCGTACTCGAACCGATAACTTAGGTCAAAGATATAAAACAGTGAAATCTCCAAGCCTACTCCAACCTCTAGCAATTCCTGAAAAACATTGACAAGATATTACCTTGAACTTCACTGAAGGCCACTCCAAATCTTAGGGAAAGACATTGAAAAATGTATTGCTGGATAGACAACCAAGATACACTTATTTTTGTGCATTGCAACAACCATTTAGAGGAAGTGAGGTGGAAAAGGATTTTTTGGATAATATTTTTTGATTGCATGGTATACATCAAAATATTGTATGTGATAGAGACCCCATTTTTACTAACACTTTTAAAAGGAGTTATTTCAGCTGTGTGGTACTCACCTCCAAATGTGTTCAGCTCTATCATCCTCAAACAGATGGTCAAACAAAGATTGTAAATAAGTGCTTGGGACGGACTTCTATTTTTTGCACAAGATAAACAATATCAAAGGGTAAGAGGTTTCTATTAGCAGAATGGTGGTAAAATACTTGATACTGTTCATCAACTAAGATGAATCCATTTGAGGCTTCGTATGGGCAAAAGCCTCTTGCCATGCAAGATTATCTTCCAGGATCTTCAGAGGTTGAGGAAGTAGACAGTTTTTTATAGCAGCAGCAAGAGGTGATAGATTGTTGAAGGGCAACCTTTTCCAAGAACAAAACAGGATGAAACAATATACACATCAACACATGTTGGAGAGATGTTTTGAGGTGGATGAGCAGGCTTTTTTAACACTTCAGCATACAAACAAGTTTCGATCAAGATTAGAGGAAATGAGAAGTTGGCTCCCAAGTTTGATGGCCCCTACAATGTGATCCATCAAATTGGATATGTGTCATACCTGTTGGAGGTTCCACCATCCTACAAAATACGTCCAAATTTTCAAGTCTCATTCCTTAAATCAGTGTTGGCAAAGAATATGCAGTCCCAGACCAAGCTTCAAGAGTTAGATGAAGAAGGCAAGTTGAGGTGGAAACTGAAGAAGTTCTACAGATGAATTAGTTATCAAGTCGAAGGACCTGCTGGAAGAAGATGCCACTTGGGAATGAAACAATTTTCTACAGAAGTTTCCCACTTTGCAGTCAAAACCTTTTGAAGGGGGGAAGGGTATGTAAAAGCCCAATATAGTCCCAATGGGTATCTTCTATTTTATTCGCTCAAGCCCTAGGTTTTGATTGAACCTATTAGTTATGTCAGCTCAACTCCTTATATTAGGGTTAACTCGGCCCTTGAGCATAATTAATTAACTTTATCATTTGGTTATCTATAAATAAAATTGAAGATGAGGCAAATAGGACATCATTGAATTACTTTGTTTTTCTCTCATCATCTATAGATGAGTGTTGGAGAACTGCCTTCTCAAAGTGGCGCCTGTAACTTCCTTGGAGTATTATTTCTGCATTTGACACTTGCTATTTTAAACTTGAACTTCTGTTATACATATTACACCACTGGATTCATTTGATGTGAATGATTTCTTTTTGCTTCCTGCTTTCACCATGAATGGTTAGTTTCTGACATTCAGTTGATTTGCAAAGCTGTATCATTGCACACCATTCTCCCTAGGTTGCAGCATGTACCTTAATTTGATTTAGCTCTTTTTTTCTTTTTCTTGAGTAATTATCACATGATCAGGAAGTGACTTATGTATGATCTATAATTATCAAGGTATCAAACTGTATTTTCATGAATTACGGATCTTATACAGTATGAATATGAACTTGTATTATGGAAGAATATAGGGTTTTAAGTTTGACTTCCGCATAGTGACAGCATTGCATGTCTACTAGTTCAAACATACAAAGATTTTAGGCAGCATCTCCAATTTCATAGTTACTTGGCAAGCTCAATTATGTCTTGTGTATTTCCTTATTAATGAAGAATGCGTAATAAAAGTTTATCTTATATTAATATCATGGACCTTAGAAGACTTCCAGTTTTAAAATTTCCCTTCCACATTCAAGGATTGTAGAATCAATTTAATGGTCCAAACTTATATCATGCCTCCCAATACTATTATGAAACATTTCATGCATACTATCTGACAATAGATTTTTCCAAATTATGTCCACTTTTCTGCATATCAAACACATAAAAAGGTAAATTTCAATAATTAATTATGTTTCCCTTCCACCTTATTATTGACAACGATTATTTCAGAAGCACAACACCTATCCAATTCCTTCTAAATATTCACCTTCTAAATTTATTCAGAGAAGAGTATGTTTTAAAAAAAAATCATAAAATCATAGTTGGCGAGTGGAGTTATTGTAGGAGTACTCACAGACTCCAGTTGATCATCATCATTAATGTTGCCACTAGCATCAATAACACAAGTCAATCCATCCACAGAACCAGAAAGTAGTTTGTCCCTGCGGTTTGGATGAAAACGAACCTGACAGAAAACAATAGAATCCTAAGTTGACTCTAAAAAATCTACCAAGACATAAAACCTCCTGCAGCTTCCAGCAAAAGAAATTGGAAATCATAGGTAAACACAAAATCACATAGTCAAAAACCAAACCATAACCTCTAGTTACAGCCCTTGCATAAATAAATGCATACATCCTACAATCAAGATCTTCCTCATCGAAATCTCTGAAAATAGTAACATATTTGACTGGTAAATAATAGAAATCCATTACCATAGGCACACACCTGAGTCACATCTTCCATATGCAACTCCTCCAAGCATGCTACTTGCCTTTGGTTTCTCCAATCCCAAAATAGCACCTACAGACAATCTAAACAAAGTGTGGTTGACATTTAATGCAAATTGAGAATGAAACATACACGATATCATCTTTTCTCTTAGTTGTAAGAGCTGCCTATTCAATTATGGTCATGAAAACACAAATATCAAATATAAAATCATCATCTATAGAGTCTAAACAGTTTGACAAATAAAACATTTTAAGGAGCAAAATAGAAGGTTTCCTACAATTCGTTGTGCAACATTTAAACTTCCAATAGTTAACATTTGTAAACATCCGAAGCCATCAGATTATTTCCTAAAAGTCAAATGCAATCTAACAAAATGTAGAAATGTTGCTGTCAATTATTAATGAACAGTAGGCTATCTAGAGGAAAATGGATTGCACAATCAAGTGTAATGTAAGGACTGAAAGAAAAAACAGAACACTGCTGAATTTTTAAGGTATTTTCTTTGTGTATATTCTCAAATTCCATCAATGCTTCAAGGATGATTAAAAATGCAGATTTTTGTGTAGTATTTTAGAAAAAATTTGATGGCAGTGGGTGAGTAAAATGTACTACAAAATAGTCACCAATAATGCAGCAAAGTATGTTGTTGCAAGTAGATTACTAATGGAAAGACACCTCTCAATTTTTTGGACTACTTGCTCAAAACATTGCATTGATATAATGCTGATGAACATCGGCAAACTAGAGTGGATCAGTCCAGTTGTGGAGCCTGCACAAAGCATTTGCATATATATTTATAACCATGCTTGGGTTCACTTTTTAATAAGAAAGTTCAGAGATAGCAATGAGTTGGTCAAACCTAGTGTCACTCATTTTGCACCCTCATTCATTAGCTTGCAGTCTTTGCTACAAGCAAACACTTCTTTTAGGGGAACATTTGTTAGCAAGAAGTGAAGCGAATCTTCCTACTCAAAGACGATTGTTGAGATGGATGTGGCAGATTGGGTATTTGATGAGATCCAGTTGTAGACTGCTACAAAAGAAGATTGTGACTTTTTATAGGTGGTTAAGTTGTTGATTTCTCTCATTTGTATTGTCAATGGAGCAAAGCCAACAATATGCTATATTTATGAGGGAAAGAACCAAGTCAAGGAGAATGTTAGACATTTTTATGGCAGTGTGGTAGAAAAATATAGGCGCATTTAGGATGATATAGACCATTTCTGGATAAGACACCTTCATAGGCTACTTCATGCTTCTACATACTTCCTCAACAGTCTTCCAAATTTTTGAGAGTTTCAAGGCTAATGAAAAGGTTATACAAGGCTGCTACACTGTCATAGAAGCTATGGAGCAAAGTCAATTGTTGAAGGTGAAGATTGTGTCCGAGATTGAAATCTACAACCAAGGACTAGGAGATCTCTTTTCTCAAGATAAATGCAAGTGAATAAGGACAAATTCTAGGCTAGGTAGTATTTGTATTCTTTGAAAATTTATTTTAAGTTTAAAATTTTCCCTCTTTGTTATTAAATGTTGAATTTTTAATATTTGTAAATCTTGAATGTTTTAATTTTATCATTGCAGATGCATGGTGGGAAAATCTGTCACCAAAGTGCCCAAATTTTATAGGGTTGTGAATGCAATTGGAGTATTGATTCATTTTGATCAAACTTCCTTCTTATCTATTTGAAAGTCTATCTCAGATAGAATAGTATGATTCACTTCTAGAGCTAAAGATCATAGTTCTCAACTGAGCAATTGAAAAGATTCTGTAAGAGTGCTACATTTAGGCTATGGTTCTCCATTGAGAATGGCACCAAATATTTTTTCACAAGCCTCTATATGGTCAGATTTTAAAGTAAGCATCTCGTGTAAAATATAAGCAACACCAAAACCTTCTAGAAGATCTTGAAGATAAATTCTGATTCATAAATCAGATACAATTTAATTGATTTATATCTTTTCTAATGTTCCATATGGGATCTGATAAAATATCATAGTGTTATAGAAGGATTCTTAAGAAATGTTTTCACCTTCCATAGATCAACTATTCTATTTTTTTCTAATCCCCTGAAATATTGAAAAGCATCTTGTCGCAACAATTTGAATTTTTCACTAGGTTTCTTAGTATAATTAATACTTATACATGATTCATCTATTGACAAATCATCAAAGAATCCTTTAAAAAATTCCGACTCTGAGAAGGAATAAGATTCTCTTGTTCGATCTGATTCTTTTTGTTCGATTTCTTCTTGTTCCATTTTTTCTTGGTTTTCAAATAGTTTCTTCCATTTATCCCTTATTATTTTTATATTTTGTAGTTTTTCTTTGTAGTCTTCAATTTCTTGATTTTTTTCTTTCCTCTCTGCAATTATGGATTCTTCTGATCTTGAAGAGACGGTCATGCATGGAGAGTCAAAGATGAGAGAAGCCAAGACAATAAAAGAAACTTTGGACAAATACATCGCAGCCTCCGAGCAATTGATAAACAAAGATAAGTCAAAAACTTACTCCTATCACACAAAAAAAAACCCCTCCAAAAGAAAATTGCTGATTTACTGGGACTCACAATTGACAGGATTCCATGCAAGTGTCTTGGGGTTCCCCTATTCCAAGGAGAGGTTAGAACAAGCTTATGGAGAAACACAATTAAAATATGCAAAAATAAGGCTTTTTCTTGGAAAGGAAGATGGCTCACTCTTGTCAATCAGATAACAGTGATCAAGGAATTGTTGGCTGCTATTCTGATTTACAGTATGTCATGCCTACAATTGACTAGGAAAATGGCATCAAGTTTGGACGGAATCTTGATGAAATTTCTATGGGATGTCTCCAATGAAGTAAAACAAATTCCACTCATTCATTTGGATTCGGCTAAGCGATACAAAGAGAGTGGCAAAGCTAATATCAAAAACCTTTCGTTGCAAAACCAAACCTTAGGTGCCAACCTAATTTGGAAAATGTATTCTTCACTACATACATTATGGTGCAAAATCCTTCGAAACAAGTACCTGGATGATAATGATCCAAGCAGAATCTTGACAAACGCAAATGCTCTGAATGGTTCTCATACGTGGAAGTTCATGTGGGAATGTAGGCTAATCATCATAGAACATCTCTTATGGGTGTTTGATGACGAAAAATCAGCAGATTTCAGTAAAGATTCATGGAACAGCGATCAACCCCTCTCAAACATAGAAGAATTAAGAGAATGTAAATACATCATGGAAAATATCAAGGGGATTAAAGTAGCAAATTATGTCAACAGGATAGATTCGAACTTTGGCCCTCTTTGGGATTGGAAAGAATTTGGCGATGCCCTATCTAGTGTGCTGACCAAGATGGCAATCAAAGTGGAACTAAAAAAATAGAAGATTGTATTGAACTCTCAGAAGGAAAGAATAATTTGGTGTAGTGCTAAATCAGATGATTATTCTATCAAACTCGTTTATCAGTTCCAATCTCTTTAGATGTGTCCCATTTCATGGCCCAAAGATTTATGTTTGAGTAAGTCGATCCTTCTGAAAGCTAGCACATTTGTTTGGATAGCACTTCACAAGAAAATCTTAACTAGGGATCGATTACATATTGTAGTTATTGCAGGCCCAAACTGGTGCCCTTTGTGCAAATGCAACAAAGAATCTAAAGACCACCTTTTACTAAACTATTCATTTGCTTCCCAATGTTGGGATTGGCTCAACAAAAAGCTCAACTAGCAAAACGATCATCAATCTAACCTATTCAATGTATTCCGAAGTTGGCCAAGATTAAATTGAAATGTGTTTTGGGTTGGCATTTGGATTGCCAACACATCAATACTGATTTGGCAAATCTAGTACGAGAAGAACTAGAGGATCTTTAATAATTCAAAGTTTACCATCAATCAAATATTACAACAAATAGACAATGATATCTACAAACTACTGAATTCTAAAGTCAAAACAACTAGCGAGGTGTCTTTCACTAATTGGGATGATTCAATCATGAAACATTGATTGGGTCTTAAGTTCCCTCCCCCATCGTATTTGTGGATATCGAATAATACAAAAATGAAGTGAAAAAGATCCAAGTGGCGCATCGGCCCCCCCTCCCCCGCTCAAGGAAGGTTGAAAATAAATTTTGATGGAGCCTTAGGGGTTAGGCGCATTATAAGAGACAAAGTTGGTAATTTGATCTGGGCTCTCTCCAAAAATCTAAAAGATGGAACAAACAATGAGGCAGAGATGGAAACGTTGGTCGAAGGCCTTCAAATCTGTTAGAGAAAGGCATAAGGTGCATCGAATTTGAGGGAGATTCACAAATTTGTATTAATGCAATTAAAACCAAGAAAATCAAGAATTGGAAATTACAAGTTTGGGTTTACATGATTTGGTCTCGATTGGAGAAATTGGGCAATTTTTCTCTATCACATATCTACAAAGAATCCAATTGTGCAACAAACTTCTTAGCCAATAGGGGTGTAGAGCAAATCAAGATATTCAACCTTTCGGATACGGCATCTACTTGGGATGGGTGGATCTGGTTTTGGCAAAGGAACGGAGTGACAATGTTTGATATGATTTTGGCGAAGGAACGAAGTGACAATGTTTGATAGGTTCCTCAATCAAACTCTTCCCTATTGCATTATCAATGGCAAATCTCTTGTCAATTTCTCAAGATCCTTGCGATGGATCTTCCTTTCCTAGTCCATTGGCAATTATAAATTCGCTATGAGACACCTTAACTCTTATGGTGGCAGTAGTTAGAATGGAGATTCCAATTGAATGTCTATGTTTTCAAGAAACGCTACTAAATCAAATTTGCAGGCTTTTCTTGGCCGAGGAGGATGGATTTATTAACACCATCATACAACTTCTCAGACTGTCGAAAAATGGTGAAGCACATGCACATGACGAGGATTTATGAAGAATGTTTTGCTATGGCCATCTTGTCCATGGGTCAGAAGCTATGGGGAAAGTTGCTTTCTCATGCCTTTATCAAGCCCAATGTTCTAGAATGAGCCTTACAAGCCAATTCTGCTTTTGATAAGAACCTTGAAGAAGGAATTATAGCTGGCAGTTTTGATGCAAGCGCAATCAATGAGGAAAGTGAATACAAAGAAGCTTTAACAATCTTCAAATATGGGGTCATTCAAAGCAACATGGAGGTGTTCAGCTTTTTTGGGGTCATAATCTTGAGCTTTTCCCTCCTGCCCAGATTGTGCAGATTTTTGACTTATCAAATGGGCTAAGATATTTGATTCATTTAAGAAAATAAGCTTTATGTAAACAGTCCTATAGCATTCATACCAATGAAATCTTTTTTTTGGATTTTAATATAATGGGAGCTACCCCCTTGGTAGCACTTATCCATTAAAAATATATATATAGATGTATATTTTTTATGTGTTATATAGTATGTGTGTGTGTATTTTTTATGAATGATGTATCTAGTCATATCCATATTAGGGGGGCTTGAGAAATAGTTGTATCTATACTCATGTCCATGCAACTTTGAGTTTGGCACCAAGTCAAAACCTGAGACCAAGTCAAAAATCAGTTTGCCAACTTTTTGCCAAGTCCAAGACTCAACACTATGGTTATCTACCCCTCATCCATTTCCATAAGATCCTAGCAAGTGTGCCTTACAAGCATCCTTTCTACTTCTTGGAATCTTTGGCCATCAATGTCAAGAGATTTTACAAGAGTTTCTTTTTTGGGCCTAAGATTGTTAATACTCTTAACTCTTGTATAGATAGGACTTTCTATCAATCTTTCTTTTCTATCTTCAAGATTGCTTAGACCATAGGCCCCATAGACAAGACTTTTTGAATTGCTTAACATGCTTTTTGAAGCATGCTATACTCTTCCCAACAAGCTTGTGAAAGTACTTCCTCTTTTAGACCTTATAAGCTCATTTTTCTACCATGAAGTGGGAATGACTAAACTAACCAAAATTTTGATTGTGATCATTCACCCTTTCAATCTTGACTACTACTATAGAATTATGGCCAGCACAACAATGTAAGAATGACACTCACATATTAAAATGACACACACCATTAAAGTATATTATGTGGGGTAGTGAAATAAACATTGAGTGGCTTAGATAAGCCCATTCTTTGCTGTGAAACAACTTCAGCTTCCAAAAGTATATTATGGGGGGTTAATGAAATACAAAACATGGAGTGGCTTAGATAAGCCCATTATTTGCTGTAAAACAACTTCAGCTTCCAACTAACAACATTTATCATATTACTAACAACTAATATTATATTACAAACAAAAAACATGGGTTATGAAATAACCTATAATTCAAACACCAACACACTAACACCTATCATAACATTAACACAATACAAACAAAAGAACAAGCTTTTAGATCACACCAACCACAAAGGCCAACATCTAGCAACCTGCTACAAACTCTTTGATAGTCTTGGCATGACTAGTGATCCACCAAGGTGTAGCATTAAATCAAGAGTTTGCAAGAATAGTATAATAGATGCTTTATGCAGCCTCATGTGGGAGAGTTTTCAGATGATAATCTCTTCTTAATTACTTCTACCAGGACTTTTTGTTGATGGCTATAGGTTAAATTTAACTATTAAATCATCATCCCCCTTTCTTCATGACATCTGCCTTTTCGAGACACTTGGATGATTAGGGATAGTTGCAAAGTTGTACAGTATAAAACTCAGTTGTTTGCCAATGGTATCCTGTACAAGGTAATAAGTCAAGGTTGTTCTTGGAGTAGTTGATCCCTTTTGGCTATGCTTGTCAAAGCTAAGTTTACTTGTTCCATAAACATATTCATCATCTCTGTCTTGAGGGTTAAGTTCCTAAATTAGCTTTTACATGGAAAAAATATTTATGCAAACCTATTGTTAAGCTGATCTAATTATCAGATCCTTGCTTTGATATGAGATGCAATTCTTACATAAATATACACAGAAATATGTGTGTCTAAAATTTTAATTGCCTTTATGCTCTATATTCACTTTATCTACAAAACTATGTAACCAAGTCAACCCACAGATCCACTACATTGGATAGCCACGAAAATCGGAGATGTGTATCTTTTGGCACTTCTAGTATATTGGTTATCTCTAGGGGCATGTTAAGGATATTATAGTTATTCAAAATTAAATCTGATGTTCAAATATTCAGAGGAGCATGTTAGGCCTAAGAATGGTTGATATTAAAAGTTTCACGCATGAGCAGTATGCCAACAAGAAGAAATTTCAATATGTAGTGAATCACTTTACCAAATAAGGAACAAGAAAATTGTGTCTGTGCACTTCAAAGTAAAAATTATCATTCAAAGGCACAACAAGGTGAAAAAAAGAAATAGAAAGAATTTTATTATAATTTCAAATTCAATTAAAATAAAATAACCTAACAAATCAAAAGAAATATGATATAGACTCCAAAACCTTAGCTTTAGAACCAGCAGCATAGCAATAACAAGAAATTTCAATATGTAGTGAATCACTTCTCTAAATAAGGAACAAGAAAATTGTGTTTATGCACTTCAAAGTAAATATTATCGTTCAAAAGCACAACAAGATAAAGTGAAAAAAACAAATAGAAAGAACCTAATCATAATTTAAAATTCAATTAAAATAAAATAACCTAACAAATCCAAAGAAATATAATATAGACAATAAAACCTTGGCTTTAGAACCAGCAGCAACAAGATCACCAGTAGGCCCACCAATGTTTAAGCTAAACATTTCGTCAGATGAAGAATTACCCCTAAGAATAGAAACCTGCAATATAATATTGGACTTTTATGAGTTAAACTGTCAAAATGTCTTGAAAATCTAATGTGGAGAATCAGATACCTCTGCTGCTATTGTTTAAAAATAATATACATAAATGATTATCCAAATGTTTTGCCTGTTTTCTAATATAATATAAGATGCATTCTTTTCAATACAATACAAGAAATTATGATGTTTGACCAAATACATGATGTCATCACCTAAGCAACCCAACAGCAGAATTGAACAAGTGACTTAAGAAGACACATTTCAAAGCAACAAAGCTTCCTAATAAGATACATCATCACAACGTAGCTGTGCATGTACAACAAATGTATATAATATAAATCACTCCATTATCAAAACAATGATACCATCAATTTAAGCCAGATAACTTCATCTTGAGAATAGATATATTTTGTGATACAATCATCTCTAGCTACAAGACCAATTAATTTGAAGGGCCAACAGGAGCATCTAGCAACCTAAAAAATGTACATTTTGGATTTTGATGTTAGGAGTCTTAATTGAGTTTGTGAAGGTCTTAGAGGACCATGGAAGACCATGTAGGGTCTTTTTACTTGTTTTGTTTTTTAGTTCTAGGTGGCAAAGTTGAAAAAAAGGGCAGAATTGTCAAGTTTGATGAAGTTTCATTAGGTTTTGATGGACAAGCATTGTATTTTCAAATTGTAACTGTTCTTGAACTTCATTCATGTTGAATCAATGAGAATACATGCTCCAAGAAGCTGTGGGAGCAAAATTTCATGAAATACCCTGTTTTTTTGTCATTTTTATGTCAATTTTCTACAATTAAGGTCTGAAAACAGCATTGTACGGCCCTGTACGGAACCATGTCAGAATCTGTGAATGGGTGGGATGATAGATTTTTGTTTTAAGAATCCAATGCAATTGGTTTGGCGTGATTTCATTGAGTTTTGAGCAGGATATGGCAAAAATACTACCAGCAGCCCTGTTTCAGAACTAGGGTTTCCAGCAGCTTAAAAAATTCATAACTTTTGTTTGCACCATCAAAAATTGATAAGACTTAATAAAATTCTTCTTTAGGTTGCTGCCCAGGTGCCCACCAAAGGAGAAGTCCTAATTCAATCATATGAGTGAGATATAAAGGTCTGAGTGTGTTCTTTGTCATAAAGACTGTCAAAACCTAGGCTTCTTGAGGGTTTAACGGAAAAAATCAGATTGTTTGAATTCAGTACATCAAAGTAGAGTTGGAACACCTTCAGTAGAGTCTATAGAATCTGAAAACCATTTGTTTTTTCATTTGTTTATCCCTTTGCATCAATTCAGTTCTCAAGAGGATAGAAAAATTTCAAAATAGGTTCCATAGCTATCTTATTGCATGTTGTCAAATCATCATTTATTTGTTGATGAGACTGCAATCCCATGGCCATTTCCTAGCCAGTACAGGTACTCTAAGCATCTAAGAACTAGTACCTAGAGATAAACAAAAAAATGCAAAGCTTGTGATGAAACAAAAAGAATCCTAGAAGCAAAGAGAAAAAGTAGATGCTTAAGTCCAAACTCCTTTTATCATTTAGGATTATGTCACCAAATTCTTCTACAAATCTTCTCTGCTCAGAAGAAATAATAATAATATGACATATTAAGTGTTAATGGTTTAGTGTTTTTAAGTGAAGGAGAAATAAAAGAGGCTACAACTAACAAGTTGCACTATGATTAAACTAAGTTACCAGCTTGTGTTTGGGTAGAGGGATTTGGTACATGGATATGGCCAAAAAAAATTGGGGCTCGGTTTGTTTTGGGTTTGTCTGTACAAAAAACATAAAATAGAAAATATACAAACATGTTGCCTTTATTCAACCCATTTCTCCATTATATCCTCGAAGTATCTATGATTAAATGGTAAACCATAAAATTATTTTCATTAATAGATAAATAAATGGACAATGGATGATAGACAATGGAGGATGACAACAAACAATCTCCTTTGTATAACCACTTTGCTCGGCTGAGGAAGGGCACCCTATCAAGCAATGGCAGACTTACAGCAGCGAGTGAATGGTCATGGACAAAAGGAACAGTGGCATTGTTGGTGTTTCAATTTACACCTCTAGAGTGCGTATTGGAAACGGACAGCTATGCACAGATAAACTGCTCTTCAAATTAGGAGGGGAAGCTCCCTCTTTGTTGTTTTTGCGTAAAAAGTAAAGTAACTAAGTTCCTACCTTTTTGCTCAGCTGTAAAGTAACTAAGTTCCTACCTTTTTGTAGATCTCAACTACAACTAGGTTACAACTTAAAACGCTTCTAGCTCCTCAGGTAAATTTAGAGCGAGAGGATTTAGAAGTAACGGGAGTGGATTTGGGTAACTTAGACAAACTGTTTCTCAAAATGAATCCGAAGGCTCGTTGCTCTTTCAGATTTATGCTGAAATAAAGTTTATGCAAGTAAACATCAAATGATAAGCTAGATCTTAGGATTCCCTCAAAGGCTCATTGCTCTTTCAAGGTGTATGCTAAAATGAAGATTATTTAGAAAAAACATAAAACAGTAAGCTATATCTTAGGATTCCCTTGAAGGCGAGGTGCTCTTTTTGAGGTGTAGGCTGAAATGAAGATTACAAGAAACAAAACAAATATTGAAAGACTTTGAAACTTTGGATCAAAGGCTCATTGCTCTTTTGATTAATTTTCTCAAATTCGATCAAAGATTACACTTTTGGGACAGCAAATGGTATGAAAGAGGACAATCATACAAGATACGATCAACCAAATACACTTGAACATAGATTGAACACAAGTACATGAACAACAAGAACGCTAGCAAACAGCTTAGCCTTTCACTATCACAAGTATGGTTCAAGAACATATACTAAGTAAACAAAGTCGAAGGCTCTTGAGCTCAGCGTTTTGTTACCGTGACGCAAAGTTAAAATACAATGAGCAAGGTTGCTCTTATTTATAGATACTCAAAGGAGTAGGAAACCCGAAAGTCTCCTTGACTTAACATTCAGTTCTTTCCAATCAGCAAGATTTATTCCTATGTCTAATCAAATGTAACCTAACAGTTAGTTGGAAAGACTACTTCAGTTAACTGAATCAAAACTAAATAGAACTCCACTGTACAAAGGTGTCTCCAAAAATAGACATGCATAAAAGGTGGGACAGCGAGTTAACTTGGAAAAGGCATCAAGTTAACTATTGTGTTTAAATGCTATCTTTGGAGAAGATGGGGAATCCTAACTAGTAGTTTACACCTCATCAATTTGAGTAATCATCTCCTCCAACCAGTTGTTAACTGTCTCTGTGTTTGGACAACTGATACTTCTCAGGATGATGTCATGTCTTCATAGCATCTCCTTGCCACTTGTAATTTGATCCTAAAATTCACTCCTCTTTAGAGTTGCGTCATCAAGCTTCGTTGACATGGCTGTGTTGATCTGATTTTTGTGACCACACCAATCAGCAGAACAAAGTTGTCCGAAGGCTACTCCATTCTCTCTTGATCAAAGTATTCCGTGCGCTAAGATTGCAAGAAAGTTCGCACATTCAACTCCAAGGTTTCGAAATACTTAGAATACCCTCAGTTGGTTGGTTGTGAATTGTTGTTTTTACGAGGGGACTTACACAATTGTTCAGAATACTTGCAGTTAACAATAAGTACGCTTTCCTAAAACTAACCAAAGATGAACAGAATTGAAATGAGTGTAAGGGTAAGAAGGTTCTAGATTCTACTCTAAGGTGGGACGTGGGATCAATCTTAACAGCTTCAACCGAACTCTGCTCCACCTCACGCTGGACAGCTTACACAAAGTTGGTGCAATCTTCAAGGGGATAGCAAGAAATTTTCAAGCTACAATTTGACACCAAGACACCTTCAAGACGATGCATACCAAGATATGAATTGTAACAGAAGTTAGGCTTATAAAATTCTCCAGTTGACCACACAAGGCAAACTTGCCGTCAGCAAGTTGCTAGTGGTATGGAATGAAACGAAGTTGCTTTGATTAACACCACAAACCCACAACTAATGCCTACTTGCATGAAATGAAAATTACTCTACCTTAAGCTACTTTACGCTACTTGGATTCAAAGGTATGAAGAAACCTTGCTAGCTGTCCATAACAAAGACAAATTTCACCATCAATGAAAAGATCTTCTATTATGAAAGTTTTACACAACAATCTCTTACAAAAGTTTTCAAAGGAAAACTTTCCTTCTCCAAACTATGCTATGCTAAGCTACAATTATACTATCAATCTCGCTTCTACTCTCTGAAGTCTCCTCTAATCTCTAGTTTCTAATGCATTACAAATGAGGGGGACTCCCCCTTTTATAGATAGCCCCGTCCAATGGACGGCTCGGATTACAATAAGATGGATGGCTCAGATTGAGCCACCTCAGCCCTAACCCTAAAAACTGCCAGAATGGGGAGTGGTACAATAAATGAATCCAAGATTCCCACTCACTCCCAAAATAGTAAAGGCAATTAATGCCCACAATCAGTCTTCTAGAAGATCATCATCCAGAAGTGCATTCCCATTCTCCTTTTCTCTGGCTGCAAACTCAATGAACCTGGCAAGTACAGCCTCAACCTCCTGAACTGAAATAGGTGGAATGCAATCAAGCTGAAACTCTAACACCGTGACTGACTGTTCATGTTGTGCACAAGATTTTCTCCAAGCAACTTAGGAATCCTGCGTGCTCTGAATCAAGCTGGAGAAAGTAGAAGTGTTCTCAAAGTCATCTTGTACAAAGGTCCTCACTTTTGAAAAGAAAGGCACCAGCCTACCCCTCAAATTATCAGTAGTCACCTCATCGAGATTCAGCCGTCTAGCAAAGATTGCCTCCAAGGTATTCTGGACTCCATCAATGATGTTTGTCATAGCCTTTCGAACTCTAGCTGAATCCGCCTGTGCTGCGTCAAAGAAGCCACGTCCTGTGATCACCGAAGAGTACCATCTAGAAAAATCATTTCTATCATTCTCCTGAATGACTCCTTCATCAATCAGCATCCGCAAAGGAACATGCCTCAATGCCTCTAGACGCTAAATAACTTTGCTCTGATAAATGGAAGCATCACCCCAAGCCTGATCAACTGCCTCCATACGTGCCGTAATACTGGAAGCTTGCTGGAAAGCATGAGCAAGGTCTTCCATGAGCTTTTTTGTCTCGGCACGAACTCCTGTAACCCACTTATCTACTTCCTGTGCCATCTTTGTCAACTCCAACAAGCCGGTAACTGACTCTCTAGATATCTCAGTTGGAAGCTCTATTGCTGGAATCTCCTGCCCACAAGGACGAGACAAGTGTTGCACGTATCCTATCAACATCTTATGTTCTTTCTTCAATTTCTTATATTTTCCTTCCTTTTTAAATAATCTGTCCTTGAGTGCCTGATAGGAATTATCACATTCTTCAACAATCTGTGCACCTGTGGGACGTCCTAACTCCATTGTTGTGATCACATAATTCTCGGGCACTGCTTCATCTCTATCACAATCAACCTGTGGCACCGCAATATGAAGGGTGCGAGAGCCATCCTCATCAATCGAAATCTTTGAAAATTTTCGTGCTCTCTTCTTTTGTGGAGGCGCGCTGATCCTGTTCAAAAACTCTTCCATCTCAATTGCTGGATCAATTTCTTTGTTGGGGCTCCTCATCCTATCTCTAAGCCAATCACGTACAACATGCTGAATAGCAAATGATTGTTGTTCTTGTGCTTCTACTTCACGAACTTGTTCAACTTCAACATCATTCTGGCGAGGCTCATCGGCCTCTAGTGGCTGAGTATCTCCTGAAACTATATCATTATCTTCCAAAGCCGCCTCTAACTCATGCTGAAACTGAGTGTCAGTAGCAGTCCCCTCATCATCCTGTTGATCATCTCTAGTAGGTGCGTTGACACTCTGGCCAACCGACTCTCTCCGTGGTGGCTGATTTTCTTCTTGTACCACCTGCACCTGATTCAATGCATTTCTTTGATCAGCAAATAAAGAAACCTCCTGTATACTTGAAGAATGTGTCCCCAATGGCCTAGGTGACTCAACTATAGCTCTTGGAGGCTCCGGCAGAACAAGCTCCTGTCGAGCTGGCTCCTTCCTTCAGGATTCTAGACCTCGTGTAATTTGTTTCTTCCTGCTGGAGGTGGGTGTCCTGTGATCCCCATCAAATTGTAAGTCAAGGAAATTGACCTACCCTTTAGTCTGCTCACATGCCTGTCAACCCATGCTCTGGTGAATGTCAAGACTGGAATGCAAAGTGTGTCCAAATCAGCTATCTCTGGTTCTGACCAATCTGGAAGTGGAAGTGGAATATCTCTCACAGCCTTATAATCTAGATGGAGAACATTCATGTCCTCGCTCACCTGGTCTGGTACTGGGATGACTTCACACCCCCTGATCATACTCAATGGCAACCTAGAGAACATTCTCTTCTGAACTTCAGCCTCGTCTGATGCACCAGCCCAATAATCCTCAATGTTTGCCTTATGTTTAAATTCTTCTGACAGTACCCATCTGATATTGTTATGTGGATCATAATGCTGTCTACTAGTGTGATAGGAAAAGTGAAAGAACTGAAGCTCACTCTTAGCTTCTCTAGCTGCCTGTAATGAAGGACACACTTCATCTGAATTGCCCATGACAATTGGGAAGTCAACACCTCCCTTCTTTTTCTTCTGAATCTTATCGTAGGCAACCAATTGCCTAGATATCTCTAACATTAAAATTCTGTTGGTTGGGTACTTAGGCAATCTATATGGGTATGAAGAAAATCCTTGTAGCCTTACATAAGAAAACTTCGGAAACTATATAAACCAACACCCATACCTCTCAATTAATTCTTGAGCTTCCCTTGAGATCCTCTGGTGTATCCGCTCCTGAAGTGTTCTCGTGATGTGCATGGTAAAAGCGTCGTTGGCACGCTTGTAATGAGTAGTACTTGTCAAATGCAGCTGCGGACAAGCCTCATGGATTTTGAATTGATGAGAGCCACAACCAACAGGCTCCTTATATGAAATCCCTCTATACTTCGTCATACGGGCCAGCATGTAAATGATGTAAGAGCCCATATAGAATGTCTCTGTTCTTCTCAAACTCAGGAGTTGCTCGTGCAAATTGTCACTGATCATTGCAGCCCAATTAACGTACTCCTTTCCTTCCAGCACGAGGTTGATGTAATAGAACATCCACGGCTCAAAAATAAATGCTTGAGGGCAGCCTCCAACTCTACTCAGCATCATGATAAGATCACAATACTCCTGCTTCAAGTCATCTGCTATAATTTTCCTTGGCAGCTTCGTACGAAAGGGCTTGGGGTTGCTCATCCAGCGAATATTGATCGTTTCCGTACATCTCTCGAATGCAGAAGCATACATTCGCTCAGCACGTTCTCTTGATTTGTAAATCATGTTCCTGTGTGTTGGAATTCCAAAAGATTTGCCAATAGCAGCAGGAGTGAAGTTGGCGAGCACTTGACCATCCGGTGACATAATTGATCTATGATCCTTCTCATAGCAGTTGGCGCACTCCATCATCAGCTTCGAACACTGAATAGCTGGTGGGAAACAACCAGCTGCATATAATCCACTTCGAACAATGTTGTGCGAAGTGATTGAAGGTTGATGATTACCAATCCCCAGCATTCTGTTCTTGAAAGTTTCCAAGTTGACAGAGCCCAAATTCGTGTCAGCAAGCTTGGCCAACTTCGAAGTAAACTTTGACTCTAGCATGAAAGGCTTGCTCAGCTTCTTGATAACAACTTGTCTGGATGCACCATTGTTGTCCTTGCCCGTTGTTCTTGCTTCAGCCATCCTACAAAACTATAAATAGCCATCAGCAAATAACTTAGAAAATAAATAAAATACGACGCATGGCTGCCAGTCGATTTGTAAATCATTGAGAAGCTGCAACATTCATATTTCTTTTGCAAACCTCACTTCTCCTTCAACAAATTTGAACTTTCAACACCTAGAAAGTTACAACAACTAAGCTTCAGCAACTTCACACTTTCAGCAAATTTTCTAAGTTGGCTGCAATAACTTCAATACTAGAGAAAATCGCCCAACTTCAATCAGCAACTTGGATTCTTTTAAATTCGAACTTCAGCAATCTCAAGTAACTTAGCAAGTGCGCACTTACTTAATAACACTCAGCTTCAGCAATGTTCCCTTTTGAAACAACTTTGAGCAATGTTCTTTGCAACTCTTAAGTGACTCAGAGTAAAAATCGAACTTCCTCAGCAACAAATTCAGATTTCAATCTTCAGCTTCAGCAAAATTTCGAATCTCTTCAACACTTCAGCCTCAGCAAATCACTGCAATATCAAACTTAGAGCAAATCGAATTTCTTCAACTGTGAAAAGAAATGAATAAACTCTCAGCTCTTATAGCAAGATCGAATTCTAGAAAGAGGCTAAGTTTAGCCAGTGCATTAAATCTCCACTACTTCTCTTCAAGAATTCGAATTTCCCTCCTTTTGCATTTGCAACACTTGTCATCCGACGCCTAGAATCTTAATCTTCTAGAAGTTCAACTTTGACTGGCCAATTTCGATTCACTTTTGAAAATATTCACTTTAAATTCACTTTTTAATAAATTTCACTTACCAACCAGAGCTCTGTCATTCGAATTTTAAATTTCATTTACCTCTACCTCTGGAAAGTTCATCTGTGCAGAACTCAATCAATATTATCTAGGCACTTCACTTCAAATTCATCGTCTGGAAAATTTTATCTTGAAAACACATTTTATTCAATTTGCCTTAGGAATTTTAAATTTTCCCTTAGGAAAATTCATAACTTGGCAACCGATTAAATTCTTCATCCCAAAGGCCTTGGCAAAGTGTAGAGGACTTGGAAATCAACTTCTCGTCGAAAATCTTCAATACCCAGAAGAGAATTTTCTCTAGGACTTGTCGAATCCATGGGTATACAACGAACGGGTTCATTTAATTTTCTTGAATTTTGAACCTTAGAAAAAAATAATTCCTCATGAATTTTATTTCATTCCTTCATCTCTGTGAGTGCCTCGTTGCTCTGACTTGGAAATTTTTAATCCATCCTGCAATGCCAACATTCTCTGACTTCATCCATTAACAATTTATCCGTGCTTCAGGAAAATTTTATCTCCTTCAAGTCTAGGCATGATTTTCTTAAGGAAGAAAATATTGTGCCTTAGAGAAAATTTTAAATCACTTTGCATAGGCACATTTGCCTTAGAAAAAATTTTAAAAACTCATCTTCAGTTTATTCATCCAGTGGCGAAGAAATTCACTTAGACAATTTAATGTCTATTGCCTTGGGCGCATCTAATACTTCATAAGGAATATATTTTTGCCTAGCAAATTTATTCACCTTGGGCATATTTATCATGAAGGGTGTCCTCTTAAATTTCCACACCTAGCATTATTATTCATCACTTAGCAATATTCTCCATTTAAATTTCCATCACCTTGTTTCCCCTTCACATCTTAGCCGCACTTCATATATCATGGAGAACATTCTCAACGCCTAGCATTAATCATTTCACCCTCAACGCCTTAATCTTTCTTTTAAATCCATCAACCTTGTGGGCACATATCACATGCTCAAGAGGATGGGCGCATATTGCATGTAGAGGAGGATGAGTTTCATCTTTGACCTTTGACTTCCTCCTTAAGTGTGGGCGCATTTGAACATAGTAGACGATCGGCGCATTTGCTAAGTGATGAAGGATGAAATACTTGTGTGACCCTTGAGCTTCTTTCTTTTTGTCCTCACATGCCCTCACTTGGGCGCATTTAAGCATGGGGGGTGGATGAAAATTTTGACTTCTTTTGAATCTTTGACCCCCTCTTGAAGTATGGGCACATATGGAGGGTGGTGGAGGATGGAGTTTCTTACTTAGAAAATTTCCTAGCATTTTGCTTGTGAGGACGGCGCAAATGGATGGTAGTGGAGGATAAAGCATCTTTGACCCTTTTGACTTTCTCCATGCTAGACATGATTTGAGCGCATTTGAGAGGGAGAGAGGAATAAAGCCATGCCTTAGAATATTTTGCTATCAATCTTCTCAAGTTGGGCGCATTTTGCCTAGGGAGGAGGATAAACTTTACGCCTTTTAAATATTTTCATTCTTCAAGTCATCTTGCATGTGAGGGCACATTTTGCCTAGGCAGGAGGATAAACTTGACACTTAGAGATTTTTCAAATCATCCACTTGAAGAGGGCGCAAATGGAGGCATGAGCAGGATATTTCAAACATTTAAAGATTTTCCTGGCTTCCAGCTGAGATGGGCGCATTTTCATGGTGATGCAGGATGAAGTCTCAGACTTAGCCATTTTCCTTGTCTTCGCCAGTTTCTCCATGCCTTACTATAAATAGTAAGTCCTTTGATTTTCATATCTCAGAGGCTCAGAACGATTTGAAATTTTGAACACTGGATCTTCAAGACCCTGTCAGCCTGTTGACACTGCTATTCTGAGCTATCCTGCTAAAAATAGCATATTTTCGAAGGTGGTTTGCTATTTATAGTAACTGCTTGCCTCTGATATCTCCATAGCTCCAATTGACTTGAAATTTGAATGACACACTCCTCACCACGTGACCTACCTGTTCACATCGGCGCCTGACATTGATTTACTATTTTTAGCCAGTTTCTGAAGTGACTTACTATAAATAGTAAGTGCTCTGTTTGCCTTCAAATTTTACCAGCGGATAGCTTGAAAGATACTGATCGCGGTGGTTTACACCGGTTTTTGAAAATTCTGACTTTTTACCCCTCTTTTTGGGTCTCGAAGCTGGAAACCCTAATTCATCTTGCATGCATATCAAATGACCTTTGTTTGTCTTCGTTTCTGTTGCATTGTGATCAGTTTGTGATTCTGAAGTGTTGGGAGGTGGCTGCCAGAATGCATCTACTAAAAATAGCAAGTTGTTGGAGTGATTATCCCCGTTTGCATGTCACATCATCGCGAAGCTCTTGAAAAGCCACAAGGAATCATCAGACATGCAAAGAAAACCCTGACATGCAAACCCTAAAAATAGCCTCTGAAGGCTGAACTCTGAAAGTTATCATCTCGCTTTGCATGTTACACCATTGCAAAGGTCTCTGAAAACCCAGAAGGAATCTCCAAACATGCGTTGAAAAACTCTTCATATAAACCCTGAAATCTGCTCCAGAAGTTGAGCTGCTAAAAATAGCAAGTTGTCTGTTTTAGCTCAAATTTTGCCAGTGAGTAGTTTGATGTGTTCGGAATGCAGTGTGACTATTAAAACTTCAAGAATGCTGAAGGAACGCCTGGAATTACACACTAAAAATAGTAAGTTGTCAGAATTTGATGAAATTTAGCTAAGAGGCAACTGGAAGCATACTGACATCAATGTTAAGCTTTGTTTTCAATTTATTCACTTCGTTTGACCTTGGACTGACCAGGAAAGTACAAACCCTAATTTTCAGACTGGGCCAAAAGTTTCACGTTTAAGCTCGCAGACGGGAACATCCCCGGAAGGCAGATAACAAAAAAGAGACAGAGAGAGAGAGAGACAAAACCAAAGCCCAAAAGACCAGAATGGAGCAAAAACTAGGGGTCCCCATTTTGAATGGGACGATGTGTGAAAAGGTCACAACAGGCTGCAACCTGACTCAAACTATAGTCAACAAGGTCACCACAGAAACTACTATGGATGAGGTCCTAAAACTGTGTCTATACTTCAGCGAGCTCAATATACTCACCACTTTCACGCTAGAACTGGCAAGGGATAAATGTCACCAATGTTCTTATGAACTTGATAGCACTTGCCACATTATTTCTACACTCAATCAATTCTACAAAGATTGTAACATAAGCTTTTACCTTGTAGACAAGTTGTTCTTTCCAAGTGAAAAGCTTCTACTTGTTCTCCTCTGCAGTGACTAAATTATACGCCATTCTCAAGTCTAAGATGGTGATCTCATCTTGAGGCCTACTCTCTGCTATGCTCTGTTTCGATTCCTGGATTCCCGTGCGAAGGTCGTGGGCATTGTACCTCAATTGGTACAACTCTGCTAGTATGAACTGGCCCCTGGTGACGAACTCTTCCACTTGGTCTTTCAGGTGTTTTCCATAAACAACCAACTAACTTAGTTGCTTGTGCTCTACAGGTTGCTCCAGCATTTGCAGAAGCAAGGCGATGACGTTTGAGGTATCGTGAAGAAGGTTGGAGAAGTATTGCCATAACTACTGGTTTTCAACCTTGAGGGCTACTTTGTCTTCACCATCCTTAACCACTCTTTCCTTTATGCTTATCGTTGCAACCTCGTGGAGACCCATATTAGTCTAGCGTGTGCTTTTACCAAGATTAACTTTCAACAAAGTGAAGTCGTCAACCTCTACTTCATCTGCATTTTTGTCCTTAGGTGGTGCGGTGGTCTCAATGACAATCTCAGTGTCAGTGTTCCTTTCCACATGAACTTGCTTTTTGAGCTTCTTCTCTGACGTGTCTTGGTAGACATCGTCCAATTCTGCAAAGTTCAATTGGTAGGATGGCTTTCTCCTCTTCCTACCCAGGAGGTTCTCAAGCCAAGACGAGTCTCGACTAACCTCGCTGGGAGGATTGGTGCTAGTCTCATGAACTCCTAATGAGTGAGAATGTGTTGAGATGTCACGTAGCAGCAAATCTAGCTCCAAGTCGATGTGAATTGAAGACTGTTGTAGTTGTGACAGAATGAAAGGCTCTGCTTCCACTTCTGGTACTGTCTCAGCTGTGTATGTGGCTATCTCCACATGTTGCTTTTGCTAATTTACATCAGCAACTTGCATCTTCCCTTTCAAATGAATAGGCACCCTGTGAATCTTCGAACCCTCTGGAGGATTGCACATTGTTTTCTATCTGGATTTTGATCTTGACGTGGAAGGTAGTGTGGTAGTAACTGGTGGCGGCTCTGTGATAGGTGTGACTACCTTCCTTGTCCTCTTGTTGTCTAGGAAAAGTTGCTTGTTCCTTACAACTCTGCTTGTCCTTTCCTCAATGGATATGTTCTTGGCGTACCAATCAATGAACCAAAGTGGCTGCGAATCGATTTGATCTCTGAAAAAAATGTGGGAAGTATGACTTCCCATCATCATCTGATAATCCTTCCACATACTCTGACATGAACTTAGTGATCTGCAGAAGGGTGAACCTGTTGTAGTTGCACCTGCGCACTTCGAACTCGTCTTCACAACTAAACCAATAGTCCTCCATGGATGGTTTGTGTGAAGAATGGTTGCCAAGGCGAGCTGAAAAGTAACCCCAAGGGTCATACGAACATCTTTTAATGAGAAACCTAAGTTTAAGTTTCATCATCTCAAGGCTCATTGCCTTGGCATCAGCTGTCGATCTACACCTGTATATACCCATTGTGAAAGGAAAGTTGGTGGCTGTCTTACGCTTACTACGCAGAAAGGTATGGACTTCGTGCAACTGCCATAGAAACTCCATGAAAACCACCTTATCCAACGGATAATGGGGTAACATGGTTGGATGACCTGAGTATCCATATACACGAATGTAGGTAAAAGTGGGGAATTGGATGAACCAGTTAGCCCAATCTGCCATTGCCAATTTGGCTCCTGGTGAAATGCGTACATGTGACTCGTGATCAAGGTCTCTCACTATGTGCATTAGTCACTAGTCATTCACTCACTTGAAGTGTCTTTTTGATTGTGTGAATTCAAGCTGCGAGAAATGTTGATGAACCTTCTGCACACACAAGGTTCCAACAGTATTCAACCCTCTAAGCTGGCCTTGAAAGGCTATCAGATATACGAGGTATGAACACGTGGAATTTGTGAACATTGAAGAAACTAGTCATCTAGTTGTGGAGAATGTCACTGATCAAAGCAAGCCAACCATAGTGTTCTTTGTTAATGACAAGTTGAGCTATGATGTAATACATCCATGGCTGGAACTTGTTTGCCTTTGCTTGACCGGTGACCCGGTTGAGTAGTGTGATCATGATCGCGTACTCGTCTCTAAATTCTCCACGACCCACATTCTTTGGCAAGTTGTTTCTTTTCTCTTTAAGCCACCTTTCTGACACTTTTCCTTTGACATATTGAACGCCCTTTCGCACTCTTCCATTGATATGACCAAATTGTTCGCACAAGGTGGGATGGCAAAGCATCTTTCAATATCTTTTGGCTTGAGACTGCATATTACTCACCCATTAGCTAACTGAATCTCTTGTGTAGTTAGGTTGTAATGCTTTACACAAGCGATTACAAATTCTATGCTCTACGCTGAGATGAGAAATGAAGCTACCTCAAGCAATCTGGATTGCTCAATATTATGAAGTGTGCTTTGGTCTATGCTTTCCAACTTCTCCAAATTGAGCTTTGGGTGTGCTCAATGTAAATCGGTGTCAACCATCCTCAGGAAATCATGAAGTAAGACCAATTTGGTCTTGTTTTCAAATTGAGAGAATTGCATTTTGAATATCTTGAAGATTGAGTGGGCACACGATACTGTTTGAACAACTTTTTTCTGTAGCAGCTAAAAATAGCTTCACCGAGGGGTAACTTTTACGAAAATTTATGAGATGTGGGTTTGTTAGGAGTATCTATCTAAATAGACCCAAAACGTTAGAATTTCAAAAAAGTAACTTTTCCTTGGACATGCAATAACCCCTTGGTGAAGAATCCGCAGAAGCTATGTAGAAGCTCCAAAAGCTATTTTTCTCGAAAAATTGTGGCACATGGGTTTTGTAGGCGCCCCTGTGCGACAATTTTTCTGGAAAATCCTGGAATGTGGGTTTTACGGCCAATGCTATGCTGAATGAACCCAGAAGGCCAAATCTGTGAAAAAATGGAGTTTCCCTGGGCATGCAAGAAAACCTAAGACAAGAATAAAAGAAATATGTGGGGAGAAGCTAGAAGTTATAAACTGTTGCCTTGGGAAATGATGCCTAGAGATGAAATCTTGTGAAAAAGATTCTTTTGTGCAAACTAAACCTGGAAATATGAACAACACTGAAAATGGCTTCCGTTAGATCTTCAAATGGTGTTGAAGAGAAAATACCTACGATTGAGCTCTTAGAATAATGAGTTATGACGCCTAGATGCTTGTTATATATCAATTTGAGGTTGAAGCATCAGTTAGGGCATCTAAATTTCTGATTGAGGAGTCAATTTGCATGATTGGAAGTTAACTGAAAGATTCTCCACCAATTTTGGGACACCTAGGCTTGGGAAAGTCTTCAAAATCTGCAACTGGGAGTTGAATTTGGACGCCACCTTGCCAGTGTTGAAAATTTTCAACTTCTGCTTGATAGACAGCCTCCATTTGATCCCTGATTCCAATCACTTGATTGATCATGAAGCCTGGCTAACAAATTCACTGCGGAGTTGGTTCAACTCTGAAGAGATGTTACTGGAGGCTACAAACCTTGAAAACTGAATCTAGTGGCTTGAATTCTTGAGCACCTTTTCCTAGAGGGTTGCTTTTTCTTGCCAGACTTAGTCAATTTCTTGGATGTTTTTCAATTTCACCCCTTGTGCTTCAATCTGCAACTGCCGGTGATTCACAATTCCCACGAACTGGATGTTGAATCCATCACGAAGCTAGAAGAATTTTGGAAAGGATGACTACATGTGAAAGTTCTGAAAACTGATTTAGGAAGATCAAATTCCTAGGCAACCCTGGCCTACAAGGGCGCTTTTGTGCCTCTAAGATACATTTTGCACTTTGTAACCCTTGACGAAATGCTCCAGTTCGGCCCTCGTTGCTAGGAGTTTGACTACTCTAACGTTCGTGTTGTTGGTTTCATCGTGAAGATTGATCAACTCTAAAGAGGTCTTCTTGGGAGTTACGAAGCCTGAAAGCAGCATCTGGTTGCCCAAAAAGTTGGGCGCCTTTTGCTAGAAGGGTGCATCTTTGCTCAACACTTAGCCTATTTCTCACGCTTTTCAACTTGTCTCGACTTTCAGCGTTTTCTTCTTGATCTTCGTCTGCGAACGTTTGACAAGTCCCAAGAGCTAGCAACTGGATTCACCACGAAGCTTGAAGGATACTGAGAAGATATCTTGGAGAAGACAATTGCTGCAAACTTCATCTGACTGCTCAAAATGTTGGGCGCCCCTGGCTTGCAGGGGTGCAGTTGCTTTGATGTTCATCATTTTATCCTTCGTTTTACATGTTCGTTTGATCAACCGCCACTACCGTTTGATATGTTCTTTGAGTTGGCGAACAAATTCGTTGCAAAACTAAGCTAAATCTGGGAAGATCATCTGGAAATTGCCAATCCAAAGATTGACTTCTAAATGTCTTCATTCTTGGGCGCCCTTGGGCTACAGGGGTGCAATTCCCTTGATTTGATTGCCATTTTTGATGACTTTTGTCTTCAACATCTTTCGCCTCTACCGTCGTTTGCCAATGTTTGATGAATTTGAGGAATTTGCTTGACAATTCGTTGGAAAGCTAGCAAAATTCTGAAGAAGATGATTGGTTTTGCAGTTCATAACAACTGCAGTTGGCCTCGTGAATTTATGGGCGCTCCTGGCTAGCAAGGGTGCTCTTTGGCTCCAAAGTTAGTCATTTCTCAATGATTTGATCTCCTCGCGCTTTGCGTTTACCGTCTTACTTGGTTGCGTCGACTGTGTTGTTGACGACTCGGTCGCATTCACTATTGTGATTGCATTCACCATTTTGCGTGCACGAACATTTGAAAAAGTTGACCAAGGCATGGACTGCATAGTATCTCCCTTGTAGCAAGGTGTGCATCTTCCAAACTTAGAATATTTTTGGCATTTTTCAACTTTTGAAATCCCCTTCATTGTGAAGCATCTTTCGCCATAAATTCTTCTTTGAAGCATGTGAGGCTTAGATCTTGATACCTGGTACTGGCCATCTGCCATTAGTGGCCTCAAAGGTCCTAGTTTTTCTCCAAAAAAAAATGAAATAGACCCACCAAAACAAACTTGACTTTCTTACGATTCTAACTTGACTAGTGGAATCGTGAAGTGAAATTATCCTATCAAAATCATTTTGAGTCATTTTTGGAAAGGTATTATTTTTTAGGGTTTTCCTAAAAATAGAGGTCTAAAACCTTGATTTTCAAAAAAATTATAATTTCCAAAATTTGCAAGTATCCTCTTGACAATAAACACACAAAAAGCCCATGCTTGGTTTGACCTAAAATTGACTTTTGACGACAATTTTACTAGATTTAGACCATTTTAATCAAAATGTCTTATTGAAGCAAAAAATTTATTTTGGGTACAACAGGTATCATCTTCAAACAATAATTTCTAGATTTTGTTTTGAATGTGGGTTCATGATGATTCATCTTCAACAAATGACAAAAGCTTACCACAAATATGTTGTCATATGGTCGAAGTCAAAGTCAAAAATTACTTTAAAAAAATAAATTAATTAAAAGGAATTTTGCACACAGGTTCACGTAAGATTCAACTGGATTCCTTCAAGTTCTTCATGGGTTCATGTAGGATGAACCTAACATGTTTTTTCCACACCCTATGTGGAACCACAAATGATTTGAATACACAAATATACAACAAATATATAAAAGATTATTCTTCCACAACAAATATATAAAAGACTCTTCTTCCACAACAAATATACAAAAGACTTTTTTGACACATTCATCAATACAAAATCTAAAAGACATAAATGAATAATATTTCTAGCTTTCTCATTCAATCTATTCCAATCCTCACCATACCTACCAGTTTCATTGAAGAAGATACCATTGTCCATTCATCTCTCTCTACTAAGAGGTCTTCAACCTTTAGTTTTTATAACTCAAAGTTCTAACCATTGAAACACTCAATATTAGACCTTGATGTGCTCACCATGAACTCAAAAATACATGTGCTCTATATTATCACAAGATCCTTCAAAGGCTCCCATCAAAACTAGTTAAACACATATTGCAACAAACCTTTATGTCAAGGTTTTGAAAACGATTTCGCCACTCAACCAAAATGGCTATGACATCAAACAACATGGCTCTACCCAAGCAATCACTTTCTAATACCAAATACTAGGAAATTATCAACATTATAGTCGATCAATAGACAATAAAGAATTAACATGAAACAGAATGAAAACCACAAATACACAAGAGGCAAAAGATTTTAGTGGAAAACCCTTACAAGGAAAAAATCAACAAAAGGACAATCACAATTGTATTATTCAAAAAAAAAATACAATACAATTAGTCTCTCTTATAGAGTATCTCAATCTACAAATAACAACATGCAACCTCCAACCAAGTTTACCAGAATTTCACAAACCAACATCAACCTATTCCAATCATACAAGCAATTAGATATAGCCATGCTCATGGAATTCCATCTAACTATCTAACTACCAACCTAAATACCAACAATCACATAAACAAAACATGACCATCACATGATGTCAACATACCACACATTCTATTAAACATGACTTCTCCACATGGATAATCACTACATATAATAAATTGCTATCACTCACACTTGGTCAAAGGTTGTTAACCATCTATACCTAAATTGTGTAGACATCTTCCTACACTACAACCAAAACCCAACTATGGCTTTGTGGTAGTAGAGAGAAACACCTGATTGATTCTAGCTTCTTGCAATATCTTTAAACATCCCCTAGAACATCTCCATTCCCCTAGTTGTCACCACATGTACTCCAACACTGTTGCATGTGCACTTGCATTGTTATACACACTCTACTAACTTAAACAAATATGTGACAATCCATTCCCTTTCAAATAATTTATGGTTGCAACCATAGCAAAAGTAGACTAAGACAAGCCTCAATGCTGAACTGCTACATATGAACCACACTGCATCTTACTGATGCAAGAGCATCCGAGTGCACGTGCGATCAGCATCAACCAAAAAATTATATTTTAGTTTCATTTTTAGTTTTGGTGTGTATTTTGATTTGCTTTGGTGTTTTAGGGCATCTCTCTACACCAAGAAGACTTTAATTGGTTCAAGTTTGCAATTTTCATTTTTTTGCCAGTTCACTGTTTTGAAGGCCCGCCAAGCAGTTTTACGTAAACAATTGTTTCCGGAAAGTCATGAGAGCTGGGCAAAAACCCTTTTACAAGAATATTCTTAGATGTATTTTGCAAAATGTGGAAAAGGTTTCATGGTCAAATCTTTCATTGTTTGGGAGATTTTAATGCCAAAAGTTTGTGTCGGCGGTTTTACAAGAAATTTAAAATCTCAAGATTTTTGAAGGCTGGAGCAAATTGCCTTTGAGCGAAGCTTCATAATGCCATTCCATACATACTAGTTCGTTTTAAGGTGAAATTTAGCATCTAGTAAAAATTATGCAAAAAAGGCATTATTTTGACACCTGACACATTTTAATATAATTTCTTTCCAAATCTATTTGTGCAAATTCAAAAAGGCATTATTCAAGGAATTCGATTAATATATATATTTCACTTTGATGTATTTAAAAATGCCGAAAAGAAAGAACATGTATGCAGAAATCCAAAATCAAAGGCCATGTTTGGTAGAATAATTGGAGAATCAATCAGATCGTGGGAAAAAGAAAAGTTTCATTTAATTATTTTTAAAACTTCAAAAGAAGTTGAAATAACGAAAAAAATGAAAAAGACATTGATTGCAGATCAAAATGATGTAAGGAAGAAAAAGAAAAGGATAGAGAAGGAAGAGGAGGTGAACAATTTAATTAAAAAAAATGAAAGGAAGCAACCAGCTGTGATGAGCCCTGCTGGCTCTCAACTCAAACCCCAATATTTCTTAAGTCTTTTTAGCGTTATTTAGTTTTTTAGAGAAAGTTTGATAGACAAAAGAGAAGGGGTGCACAGCATAAATGCATATAAAATGTAAATCTGAGTTATTTTAGGCGAATTGACAATACAGAAGATGATAAATATGCTCAACAATGGATTTAGAACTCATAAACATACCCGGAAGTGTCCAGATTATTTATTTAAGAAAGTAGTCCAGTTTGCCAGCCAAGATGGTGAAAAATTGACCAAATCTGGTGTAGAAAGCTACAAAATGCAAAATCCAGCCTGAAAACGGTGGCAGATAAAGAGTACAAGCCAAACGCCTAAAATGATGAAGAGAAACCCTCAGAAAAGAAGGCGTTTCTCCAAGAAATGCCCAAACGCCCTTGCACAAGAGCCACGCACTTCACTGCAAACAACCTGAATTCTCACTTAGAAGGTACGGCCAAGAAGTATGATGTCTGCCAGATGAAATGAAGGCGCCATCTCCCAAAACCCTCTGAAACTGATAAAGAAATCCAATAGGAAACACAGCTCAAGCCCAGTAGAACCTCTGTATGAAGCTCTCACAAACTACACAAATTCAGCTGATCTCTCACAGCCTCAAAAGTGCTCAACACTGAAGAGTTATCGTTCTTCAATGGAAAAATTGTTCAAACCCTAATCACAGGAGAATGCACAAGAAATAGCACAAGGCAAAGTTGAAATTGTCAAAAGGTCAGTTTCTCATTGCCAGAAATGCCCTTTTATGCAAAGGCACGAATCCCAAGAAAATACGCCACTTTTGGATATTAAAATCTTTTAAATAATATTTAATTCATTTCAATAGTATATGAATTAAATACTTGGGCGCACTTTATCCATTTAAGGATTTAAAATATTAAATCACTTTTAGAGAATATTTAAGTGATTTAAAAATATAAAGTCAATTTGACTTTATAATTAAATATTAAATCAATTAATATTTAAATCACTTAAAAACCCATTACTCACTCAAAACACCATATAATCCTGTGCCGTCAGAAGCTGTCGACTCCTGCACTGCCAACGCCTGCTGTGAACCAGTCACTGGGCTCTGAAAACCAGAACGATCAAACTCTCCAGAAAGTACCACTGACCCTCTAACCAACCTGTTAGCCTACAAGAGTCTGAGTAATAGGCTAACCACCATCGAACATGATCATGCTGAAAAAGGGGACATTACACCAGCAACCAAGAGGCCCAAGAATATGAATGCATTTTTTGTAGACTTTAGACAGGCAGAAGGACCCAAAAGGAGAAGAGAAAACCCCACACTCAAAGGAAATAGAATTCCAAACGGAAAATTGATGAAAAATAATGAAAGTCGTGGAAACTTATGGAGTTTGAAGTGCTAGCATAGAGAAAAACGCCCAGCAAGAGTAATTTCTCCCAGCAAAAGAAAGAATACATTCCAGTGATGAAAAATACAAAAAACACATTGAAGTAAAACGGATTTTTGAGTGCCAAAGTGATTGAATTCACCCAGAAAGAGTTTGAAAGTGGGAATTTTAAATTTGTTGAGTAAATTGAATTGTATTGTTCAATTTTTCTTTGGCTGTAGATGCAAATTTATTCTAATAAAATAAAAGTTTGAGTTGTGAAGATTTCGTGTGTAAAATTGTGAATTTAGCTGCTTGGATTGATGGTTTGTGAAAACCCTCAGTCCTTGACTACATCACTTACCGCATAACACTCTATAGTTTTTTATCAATCTGCAATCAAACACTCTCAACATGAACTAAAACAAGTTCACAATTTCAAGGATTTTTCATCTAATTTTCTCCTCTCCTCTAGACCTTGGGGATGTGCATGAAGGTTGTAAACACAAATGTAATATCCCCATTTTCGATCAAGTTAGCATTGATTGTAGCTATTGGTTTTCTCGGCGACAATTAGCATTGTCGGAGGGGTTGTTAGTTGTCTAAGCTGATCTGGAGTATTTTTGGCACCTTCAATGACGTCTCCAGTTGGAGTTTTGTATTTTCCGTAGTTTTTGTATTGATGCAAAAATATTTAATAATTAAATAATTATTTAAGTTGTCAAAAAAAATATAAAGTTAATGACAACTTAAATTAATTATTTTAATTATTTTATTAAAAGTGACTTTAGTCCAAAAACTTAAAATATTAAATAAAGTCACTTTTTTGGGGGATAAATAAGGAGTTAAGTTTAAAATGTTAATTTGGGTTTTCAAGAAAGATGGGAGCAGTTATGGAAAGTTGAGTTAAAAAGGTTTAGGAAGTTCATTTTCAGTCCATGCTTGGCCATCTTTTGGTTTTGCAAAACTTGGTTTTCAAGGGCTTGAGGACGGAAACCCTCGAGTTCTCAAGATTGGACAAAAACCCAATTCCTTTTCCAGCAGAGTCTCACAGATTTCGCAGTTGTGCATTGACGTTTGAACATTGAAAATTTTGTGAAGTCTCGTATCGAGACAAATTTCATACAATATAAGGAGTTGCAAAGTTACAATGAAAATGAATTGATATATTTAATTGAGCAATTGATGATACAGCCGTACATCTTAGAGTTTAGGAGGACTGATATTTTATTATATTGTTAGATGGAAGAGGCGGTTTATTTATTAAATTGTTGAAGGCATATTTATTTCTATCATAAATTCCATGAAGGAAGCACCTCTATCATGAGGTCCTATCATTTTTAAATGAGAAAACAAATTTGACAAGGTATTGAAGAAGCTGAGTATTTATTTCCTCCATCATCTTCATACTAGCCGTTGTACATTGTCTTTTCTATAATATCCCCTTAGTTTTTTCCGAAATTTTAGCACATAAACTTCACCTGTTAACATTAGCCCAAAAAAGATAACAAACTAAAAGCAACCCTTCACGTTTTGATCACCTAGATCCCGGAGTGGGCAAGGTGAGAGCATACAGTGTAAGGGGATTTGATAGCAATAATCAAAAAAGCTAAAAGTACAAAAGATATTGGCGGCAAACTGGCCAATATAGAAAATAGAAATGCTTAGGCGGGAAGCCAACCTCTTCCACTTTTCAATGGGCTACAAGGAAAGTAAATGGAAATGTAAAATTCTTAGGAGGCAAACCAACCTCTTCCACCTTTCAACGGGTAACAAAAACAAAAAGCAACTAGGCGACAAGCCAACCTCTTCCACTTTTCAGTGGGAATGAAAACACAAGAACAGAAATGAAGGAGTTGATCAGTACTATTGAAAGTAGCATTACAATATTGAGTCTTTTATATAGTATTATGCGATAACATAGAAATATGAAAGCCCTAGTGTTAGACAATCATCTCCATGATAAGTACAGATAAGCATCAAGGAAATAAGATGAAATACTGAAAATACCAGATCTGATATAAAATGATAGCGTTCTGAATTTTTGATCAGCAAGCCTGGAAATCACCAAAACGCTCGTAACTCCTCCAAAACTCCTTCGAATGAACTCAAACTGAAGGCGAATGATGCCTAGAGGCTAGGCATCCAAGTTCAAGCAGCATAACTCCTCCAAATAACTCTGTTTATTTCTGCACGCTTCCCAATGTAGAAATGACCAAAGGGCACAACTCCCAAGGACAGCGACCAGCAACCATAAATCAGATTCTCCTTCTAAAATTGCAAGATTTCAGGCAAAGGGGCACCCAGATACCAGGAACAAGATGAGCCAATACCCACAAAAATCCATCAAGTCACCAAAAAGGTACGAGCATAAAAGTGGGTTAGCTAGGTATCAAGCACTCCAAAAACCCTCTAAACAGTGAAGAACACACCAAAATGTCTCTAGAAGACATCAAAGCCACACCAAGCTAAAAACACCAATGAAGCCATCACCTTTGAAGCTCAATCTGTAACCTCTAAGTGAAGAAGCAATCACTGATCAGCTGGGAGTTGTCTTTCAAACTCGAAACTAATCAAGAAACTAGGAGGCATCTCAACCTTGAAGCAAAATCTAAATAAAATTCAGCAGCACTTCATTATGAAAAGATAAATGGATGTTCTAAAGAGCAATGATACATAGATTCCACCCAAAAGCTCTGAATTCAGTTTTTCCCTCCCAAAAGCAAAGCACCACATCGGAGCAAATAGATTTAATAAAATCACTTTATCCTCATACCCTTGGGTGTCCAACTTGAAAAAGGCATAACCAAACTCATAGAACTTCATTTATTCCTAATTAGGGTATCTAAATCTATGGGAAGTTCATTTTAAGAATAATTTTGAAAAAGAGGAAAGAGTTTAGAGTAGTCTTGTGGCAATTTTAAAGAGGAAGAAGCTTAATGAGAACTTTTTTCTTTTTTGAAGCTCTAAGAATAAGTAGAGAAGCTATTAAGCAGTCAGACCCATTTTACTTGATAAAATTAGAAACTATGTGCTAAACTACTACCAAACTGCGCTGCCAAAAATAGCACTTACTAAAAATAGCATACTGTTAAAATAGTAAGTGGATCCAAACTCGGTTTGAGCACAAACCTAGCAATTGTCGTAACTTAAAGTCCAAAAATATCCTTTAATTGAAATGCATGTCACACCCCTCTGAAGCTCTCTGAAAACCCGGTGAGACCCAGAAAACAAACTACCAAACTTCTACATGCAACCCCTAAAAACTTAAAAGGAAACCTCCTAGAAAATAGGAAACCCTAATTCTGTCTCTGACTAACCTACAAGCCTCCAGAAATAGGCTAACGGTCATTGGAAAGCGTAGGGCTAAAAATGGGGACATTACAGTCTGCCCTTCCCAAAGATTGCTTGTCCTCAAGCAATACCACCACAACTCCAGAAATATTAGACTAATCCACACAAAACCAAGTAGGATCCCAAGGTCCCATGTCCATCTCAAAAAGGACCCACAATGCCAATGTTGAACCACTCTGATCACATCAATGAAACCATCGTGCCAAATTTGCACTATCCTCCCTTGTAACCCCAAAATGTTACCATTCACGAGACTTAAGCTAAAAACCCTGGGAGGCGTGAAATCAATACCTTGCAGCATCTCTTGCCCAAACAACTCTGAGAAGTCCATATTTGCAATGCCACTGCCTATCACAACCCTAGGCAATAGGAAGGAGAGTCTGCTCAACTCAAAACCATACTCCTTAGCATATCTCCACATGGTGTCAAGCAAAGCCACGACTGCATATGTGACTCCCTCAAATCTTCTCGCTAAAAGAAAAGCCATCCCTCGAAAGAGATCAACAAATATATCATCATAATACCTCACACAACCATGAAGACTCCTGAAAAAACTATTTATTCCAATTCCAAGAGTCTCAGAATGGTGAACCCAAGCAAGTGGAAATTCGTTGTCTTGAGCTAACACTGAGAGGGAACTACCAAGGCTTGCATCACAAACCCTCATATAATGAACTCCCTGAGTTTGGAAGGTTTAAAGTAATCAATAGTCACTGTTGATCAAAGTTGGAAACAACAAGGTACAATCTAAGTTTAGTGCTCTACTCAAGTGATAACAGTAGTGCCCATGAAATTCCCAAGCATTAGCATGTGAGAAGAGCATAGTGTTGCATAATAACACCTCGAAAGCAGTTGGGAAACACTTCAAAACAACCTCCCACTAAAACCTTGTACCTCCTTGGCAACAAATAGTGTGCCAACTCTCCTGAATGACAGTAACTCTAAGTGTAAAGTAACTGGTCTGCAACCGAACAGCAAACTCACGACTCAAAACCTGCCCCTATCGATGCCAAGGAACACTCCCAAGAGTAACCATCAAACCTTTTCTCCAACCCTTACTTAGAATTTCACTCAAATCCATTTGTTGATGAGCTAATGGAACTACCAAATGGCTGGTAAAGAAGGGGACAACACCATAAAATCTGAAAATTTGATCCTTATCCCTCTAAAGATCCTTCTTTCCATGTGCAATAAGCTCCGTCAAACCATGTTGAGAATCCCAAGCATGGATACCCAACCAAAAATGATCTCCAACACAATGAGGAAAGTACACAACACATCTACAAGTACCAATCAAAACCAAATGCACACTCAAAAAATTAGTGACTTCTCTGGTGAACCCCTAAAGCCTATCCATGAAAGCTTCAACAACAAGTGAGCCTAGAACAATCATTGTCCTCAAACCCAATTCCCAAAATGGACTAGTATGAGCTAAAGCATCACTCAACCCAAGGAATGGATTGTCAAAAATGCAAATATCCTATGTTGGAGCTTCTTTCTCCCAGGCTTCATAGGTAACAAGTCTGAAATCTTCTCTCCTTGCTATTGTAATTACCCTTTCAGTAGCTACCAAACTATGTTTGGACAACACATTGATGTCAAAGATGATGAAGTCACCATGATTCAACACTTCCCACATGGAGACTTTATCCTCTAACCCACTTATGCATTCACCATCAAGCACCCTCAGAAGTTTACCAATCACTAAGTGTGACATGTCCTCATGGTTTGATTTCAAATCATTAAAAAGCAGAAAACCGCACTTTGTCGCATGCTTGGAAACTTCATCAGATGCTTCATCCTCCATCATGAAGAGTGGATTATCATAAATTGACTCAGCACCCACTTCAAAGTGAGGATTGTCAAGAATTTGGAAGTCATCCCTTTCCTCTTGCTCAATTCCATCTTGCTGATCCAAATCTACACATGCAACTTCTGATTTTCTTGTGAAGCTCCCTTGATCAAACTCCTCTCGAAGACTATCAAGCTCAACAATTACTTGCTTGATTTCTTCAGCTCTTTGTTCATTCTCTTGCTCCCTAAAAAGTTTGAAATCAACAAGCTAATTTTTTGCCTCCTGTAGTGTCGTCTGGGTATCTTCTAACATATCCTTTGTTGATTCGAACTCAAGAGTAAGCTCATCAACCTTTCTCTCTTTTCCTTGGAAGGCGCCAATGGTTTTCTTTGCAATTTCAAAGGCATAGTCTCAATCTCTGATCAAGCATAAATATTCTAATTACATTGTCTCCAAAGAGTCTTTGATAAGTTGCAGATTAGGAAGAGTGACTCCATCGCTAACTCCTTTCCGTCTCTCATCCACTTGAGCCTGCCAGTAGAGTTCTTCAATCAAACTGTGTGTGCGATCAAATCGGGATAGAGCTTGCACTTCATTTTCAACAAACACCAAGAATTGACCTTCTTACTCATAAGCATGCAAAGATGGTGAACAGCTGATAGGCTGCAAGTAAAAATCAGAACTTTCATTCTTGTCATCAATGAATCCTTGGCTGTCCCTAGACTCTTGTCCCTCATCACCCACTTGATAGCATTGCTCAATATCAAGATGAGAATCAAACTCAACAAATTCTCTAAACCTTTGCTTATAATCAGCTCCATGCATTATTAAATCAGATTTATGTCCAAGAACACCTTTAAACACTTCATTATTAGGAGTCCTATGGTCTTCTAACTCTACTTCCTCATCACTATCACTTTGAACAAAGGTTAAGGCAGCCCCCAACTCAATCAAAGAGTTACTATTGATCACTATTCTAAAAATTTTAGTAGCAGTAAACTCTTCTTTAGAGGCTGCAACCGTCTCAAAGAGGTCATCATGGAGTTTCGTCATACAAGCTTCTTCATCAAAGACATCTTCTTCTCCAATGACAATCTCATAGCTTGCATTGTATTCTGAATTTTGAACATCATTCGGGTCAAAGGGAAATTCATCCCAAACAGGTTCCTTGTCATACTTAGGTGCCATCACACTCAGATTCCAAGTGCTAAAAGGCTGATTATTCTGATCGAAAGAAATGTGCTCACTGTGCTCCTCTTGGGGTGTTGTCTTTTTGAATGAGTCACTTCCCAACTCACTAATACTGATATCATCATAAGTATCTCACTCCAAGGGTTTAGTCTAGAAATCAAACCCAAATCCACCCATGTCATCATCATTGTAACAAGGTAAAGAATCATCAATGTTGGCTGTTTTGAAAACTCTATCCTTTTTGCCTTCAATGAGCCCATCATCCGTAGGTATATTACTGATCTTATCATTAGTAGTCACATGCATACCTAAGAGGTCATCTTGGTTACTCGTCATAAATTCTTCATATGATAACTCCACAGAAGTTGGGTTAGCAACAAGAGGAGAATTATCCAACAACAAATCTTCAACATGATTAGGTACGAACACATCTGAATCATCGCAAACATCATCACTAGGATAATGGTCATAAGCTGATTCAATGACACCACCAAAATTACCCTCAACATGCTCTTTGTTAGTGAACTCACCACACACCATAGCTCAACTAAAATCTTTTGTGATGACACTAGTCTTAAAACCATCATTGCATGAATCCGAATTAGAATTCAAGACTGTTGTTTTGTTCTTTTTCCAAACCGATCTTTACCATTACCAATCGCATGCAAGTCTAAGGGATTGTTTTGGGGCTCTACCACACACTCATCATATGTCAAGGTACCTTCTTCAATCTCACAATCATCCTAATGTGACATGTGCACCTTGCTTGTGCCATCATCAAAGCTTGTTGACTGATTTTTGTCTTCCACATGCTTACTTGTGGGCTGCAAACCACAAACAAGAACTTCTTTCTATCTTTGGCCCTTCTTCAACGACAAGTTCTAATTCTTCTTTCATCGTTCTCTTGATGCACTTGACCACACCTATATTTCCAGGTTTCATTATCACAACACAATTCAAGAAGGAATTAAAAAAAACCGTGCTCTTAAACCCATCTGTCATGCCTTGATACTCTCCAAGTATTTCCTCTTGCTCATATTGCCTCTTGGTTTGTTCTACAACTCTACTGAAATCCAACATGATAACTCTAAATTTTACTATTCTCCCAACAGGCTAGCGGGAGCTTTAGCTCTAATACCACTATAATATCCCCCCTAGTTTTTTCCCAAATTTTAGCATAACGTTAGCCCAAGAAAGATAACAAACTGAAAGCAACCCTTCACGTTCTGATCACCCAGATCCCAGAGTGGGCAAGGTGAGAGCATAAAGTGTAAGGGGATCTGATAGCAATGATCTGAAAAGCTGAAAGTACAAAAGATATTGGCGGCAAGCTGGCCAATATAGAAAATAGAAATGCTTAAGCGGCAACCAACCTCTTCCACTTTTCAGCAAGTAACAAAAATAGAAAGCAACCAGGTAGCAAGCTAGCTTCTTCCACTTTTCAATGGAAATGAAAACACAAGAACAGAAATGAAGGAGCTGATCAGTACTATTGAAAGCAGCATTACAATATTGAGTCTTTTACATAGTATCATGGGATAACATAGAAATATGAAAGCCCTAGTGTTAGACAATCATCTCCATGATAAGTACATAGATAAGCATCAATGAAACAAGACAAAAAACTGAAAATACCATGTCCGATATAAAATGGCAGCGTTCTAATTTTTTGATCAGCAAGCTTGGAAATCACCAAAATGCTCGTAACTCCCTCAAAACTCCTTTGAATGAACTCAAACTGAAGACGAACGATGCCTAGATAGATGTCCAAGTTCAAGCAGCATAAATCCTCCAAATAACTCTATTTCTGCACGCTTCCCAATGCAAACATGACCAAAGGGCACAACTCCCAAGGACGGTGACCAGCAAACATAAATCAGACTCTCCTAAAATTGCAAGATTCCAAGCAAAGGGGCACCCAAATACTAGGAACGGGATGAGCCAATACCCACAAAAAACCATCAGGTCACCAAAAAGGTACGAGCATAAACATGGGTCAACAAGGTATGAAGAAGCACTCCAAAAACCCTCTAAACAGCAAAGAACACACCAAAATGTCTCTAGAAGACATCAAAGCCATGCCAAACTAAAAACACCAATGAAGCCATCACCTTTGAAGCTCAATTTGTAACCTTGGAGTGAAGAAGCAGTCACTGATTAGCTAGTAGTTGTCTTTCAAACTTGGAACTGATGAAGAAACTAGGAGGCATGTCAACCTCAAAGCAAGAGTCTGAATAAAATTCAGCAGCACTTCGTTATGAAAAGATAATGGATACCAAATGAAGAGGCAAGGCACAGTATATGTCGATTTTCAAACCCAAAAGTTTGAATTTGCTTTTCCCCCTAAAGGGGCACTACATTTGGAGCAATATTATATTTAATAAAATCCATTATCCCTCATACTTGGGTGTCCACTTTTAAGAACAACTTAAGTTATGTTGCCTAGGCGTGGGGTCCAAAAGCAACTTTAAAATATAATATAACTTAAATTATTAAACTTTCCTTTTCGAGCTCCAAGAATTTTGGAGAAGCCACTGCCAAAATAGAACTGCCTCATTGCCAGAAGTAGAAACTGTGTGTTGAGCTGTTCCCAGACTGCACTACCAAAAATAGCACTTACTAAAAGTAGCATACTGCTAAAAATAGTAAATGACTCCAAACTCCGTTTGAGCACAAACTAGGTAGCCATCGTAACTTTCTAAAAATAGTAAGTCCAAAAATATCCTTTGATTGAAATGCACGTCACACCCCTTTGAAGCTCTCTGAAAACCCAAAAAGATCTAGAAGACAAGCTTCCAAAATCCTGCATGCAACCACTGGAAACTCATAAGGAAACCTCTTAGCACATAGGAAACCCTAATTATGCCTCCAACTAGCCTACAGGCCTTCAAAAATAGGCTAACGATCACTGGAAAGCGTAGTGCTAAAAATGAGGACATCAAATTTTCCTAGCACTAATTCAAAGAATAAGCACCAACTCAAAAAATTAATTCAAAGCAGAGGTATGAAGGTCCCATTATTCTATATTGGCAATTGTCATCATAATGCAAGGAATGCTCTTAAGGAATCAAATCTCCATAACACATTGCTTGCTTGGTGTGGTCATTTCCACTAGTCGTGGGTTCTATATCTGCCTCTATGAGTCTGAGCATTTGAAATACCTCTATTTATTGTTGCTAAGTAAAGGGAGACTCAATAATATTCAAGGGCGACGTGGAGGATATTTGGAGTCAGAGCGATTGAAAACCAACTTTCGGATTACTATCGCAGCCAAGGAATGTAACGAAGGTAGTAAGGAAGCCATTGTACTGATTTCACAAGCCCACGTGCCAGGTCAATGGTTCAAAAGGACCAATTCTCATTATTGTGACTTCCTTAGAGCCGCCATATCATTTCCTAAGTTGAGCCAACTAGGAGTATCCATAGCTTCTTTAAGGAGCGATTTCTAGTATTATTGTTGCCTTTTTAATGTAGTCGTATGGCTAATAAGGGTGCAGAATAAGTCAATAAATATGCCATACTCCAGAACTTATATGTGATTTTTTGCTGCTAGCAATCTAGGCCAGAGCACTATTTAAATTATTTATTAATATATTTGTTGTTGGTGCTTATTATGTAAATTGTTGGAAGTGAGTTATATTGTTCCATTGGCATATATAATTAGCATTATTATTTTCCTAAGCTTAAATTGTATGAGAATTGCATTAAAATCCATCATCCTTGGAAGACAAACTCAAACTCAAGTCCAGAGCAATAAAGTAAATATCAAACTATTAAAAACAATAGCTCATATGCTGAAAACAGCAGTAAGGAAAATGTTTGACGAAATACCTATGCCTAGGTATTAGATTAATATTTGCTTAATATATTAATGCTCAATATTGTAATCTAATAGTTTAGATTATTTCCATTCTTTTGTTTTAAGTTTACGTCAGTTCCATTTTAGAAACATCCAGATTTAGAATCCGATTATTGTAAATTCTATAAAGAGCTTGCCTCTTCCATTCATTAAAACATTCAAGAATTTACCTAATATGGTATCAGAGCAGGGTAATTATTTTTTTAAATTCATAGGAATTTTTTCTGAAAAATAAAAACAATCAAAGATCTCTGTGAAGCCTTCTTTTCTGTTCAAAATCGCGACCCTTCTACAAGCAAAATTATGGGTTTCCTTTTTCAAAAAAAAATTGAGGGTTTGAGAATAGCAAAATCGCAGATTTTTGTCATGATAAAAATCGTGCCTCTTTTCTGAAGTATTTTTTTGGGTTTTCTAAGGCAAAATCGGGCTCTGTCTTTCTATACAAAATCGCGATTCCATTCTAAGCATTTAAAAATGCGGATTTTTGACGCGATTTTTTGGTCACAATTTGAAGACTTTGGGACTCTATTTTTTGATATCTTCTTGGATGCAATTTGGTCGATTTTTTACTCGCGATTTTCATCTTCGAAGGGTGTTTATGCGTCACGACTTCTGCCTGCATTTTGTTTCCTACACGCAAGGGTTTTTGCCCTTTCTTGGCACCATATTTTCAAGAATTTTGTAGTGTTACTGCCAATATTTTGTTGCATGAATTTTTCCAGCAATCTAGGGTTTGTTGTACCTCATTTTCCTGTGATTTTCTTGGGCGATATAAAAATCAGCTTAGGGTTTTTCAGGGTATCATTTCTCCAGATGTATGCCGTTGGTTTTGAGCCTTTGTTTTGATAGTTTTTTTTACGTTCAAGGGCTTTGTACCTTTATTCTACCAGAATTCGTTTGAGGGTCTTGTGCAAAATGGCTTCCTTATCACACATTATGCTTGAAAGCAGTCAGAAGTTCAACAGTTGCAATTGCAACACCTGGAAGTAGTGTATGATGACAATCTTTGAGTATCGGTGTCTTGACCAGATTGTTCTAGGCAACACCACACATCCTACAACGACGAGTAAACATCAAGAAAAGTTTGAGGAGAAAATTAGGAAGTCGTGATGCTTCGTAAACTCTCAGTCACCGATGATCAACTGCCTCAGGTGTCGTCTCGAAAAACAGCTACAGAAATTTGAGATCATCTTAAGGGCTTGCATGAAACGTCTGACAAGAACCGATCGTTCCTTTTAAAGAACGTGCTTTCTTCGATCATGATGGATGAAAAGATGTCTCTGTAGGAGCATCTCAAAAAAATCAAGGACATTCGTGATCAGTTTGAGGCGATTGGTCAGAAGATGGAGGAGGAAGATATGGTAGTCATCACTCTAAAGAGTCTACCAAAGTCTTATGAGCACTTTATTGAGACACTCAACATTACCTCAACTAATGTTGATTTGAAGTTTTCAGATCTTTGCAACAAACTTCTACAGCAAGATCGATGGAAACAACAGTTTGATCTCAGTGCTGGTTCATCCTCCTCAAAGCAGGCCTTTCCTGCCAAGACATTTTAGAAGAAAAAGGGCAAAAATCAACCCTCTCAGCAAACTAGTCGAGCACAATCTCAAGATTCTTTCAAGAAGAAGAATGTTCAATGTAAATATTGTCACAAGTTTGGTCACATGATGAAAGATTGCCGAAAACACTTGGCTTCTGAATAGAACAAGCAAGGAGAGCCTAAACCCAAAGCCCATGTTGCAGAGCACACTAAGCAAAAGGAGTCTGTGGTCTATGCTTTTATGGCCAAGAGTCCAGCAGATCCTATGAAATCTTTTGCCTGGTATATTTATTCAAGTGCATCTCGACATTTCACTCATCATCAGGATTGGTTAATTGAGTACACGCCATTCAGAGATTTTGTTATCTTTGGAGGGGAGGGGTATACTGTTGTCGGCAAGGGAAACATGCAGATTTCTTCTGGAGGGAGAAATTTAATATTTCTTGATGTATACTTTGTACCTGGCATGGAGCTGAATTTACTTTCAGTTACTCAGATTATGAGTCACTCTCCTCAGCTACATATTGTTTTCAGCATGCATACCTGCAGCATTGTTGATAGAGAGATGTGCACTACAGTTGTTCAGGGACTTGAGGATCATGGTCTATATAGACTTGTTGATTCTGGTGATTCTCAAGAGCACACTATGGCAGCCAGGAGTACTTCAATCAGCAGCCTTTGGCATCAGCGTTATGGGCACCTGAATATGCACTATCTCAGCTTTCTCGAGATGATTTGGTTAGGCTAGAAAGCAACATCGGACTCATGGAGTATGCAAGGCTTGTTAGGCTAGAAAGCAACATCGGACTCTATTCTTAGATGGTGATTCATGGCGAGCTTCCAAGGTATTATAGTTGGTTCACGCTAATGTATGTGGCCCAATGAACACTCCTATTACTGGTTCCAACCATTTTTTATTATTTGTTGACGATTTCAGCAGAAAAATGTGGGTGTATTTTTTGAAAAACAAATCAGATGTGTTTGGTATATTTCACCAATATAAGGTGTTAAAAATGATTAAATTTCTTTCAGATTTGATCTATCTATGGCTTTTCTATTTTCAGAATATGATTCTTACAATCATTGTACTTTCTTGCAGATTATAATAAGAATATTAAACTTGATAAATATGAAGTTGATGCCAAATCAATATTGAAAAATACTGATCATGAATTCACAAGTCTCATTTTTTTCCTTAATGGTATTCGATCTACAAGAGCAAAACATTTATTGATTTCGATGTCTCCAATTGTGGATCGGATCTACATTAAATATATAAGGAAGAGACACATCCCATGAGCGGACATGTCTCCACAAAGTGGAGGCATGTCCGTTCATGAGATGTCTCATGAATTGTGCCTTTTCATTTTAACTAAACACCCGATCTCTAATCGGGGTTTGTTACTTAATAAACATAAATGCTTACCAAGTTCGATCTGTATTTATCTTGCACAAATAAATAATATCCAATCTAGAAATGATCACTGATAATGATGCTCGATCGGGATCCTATATGAAACATGAAATGCCAATAATTTGCAAGTAATAACCTCTAAATGCAGATCGATAATATACTTGGAATATAGTAGATTTCAATCAGTTATATGAGTGACCATCGATTTCCAGAATTTATTGCAAATGATGACATGAATATATATACAATTAAATATATATGTGTATACATATGTCAGTACATACTGACATATATATACACACACATTATCAAATCGATCATCATTTTTATATCTGACCAAAGCCACCATATTTCAACATAAGGCCTTAGATGAAAAAGAGTTTGGTTCTCCAATAGTTACTCTTAGGTCTGATAATGGGGAGGAATTTTGTTCTACTGATTTCTCCAATTTTTGTGTTGCACATGGCATTAAGCGCCAACTTACCACACCTTAGATCCTCAGCAAAATGGTGTCGTAGAATGTAGAAATCGCACCATTACTGAAATGACTCATTCTATGTTGGAGCATAGACATGTTCCTAAGAAATTTTGGGCTAAAGCAGTTTATACTGCAGTCTATCTTCTAAAACGGTCTCCTACTCATGTCATTAACAAGATGACTCTTGAAGAAGCTTGGTCTGGATGCAAGCCCAAGATCAACAGCCTGAAAGTTTTTGGCTCTATTGCTCATGTGTGGATTCCAAATGCCAAGCACACTAAGTTGGATTCTGAAAGCCAAAAACTCATGTTCACTAGTTATAGTGAGAATCATAAGGCATATACAGACTGACTAATCTAGATACAGATTGTCTCATCTTCAGTCGTGATGTTGTGGTTGATGAAAATAGTGGGCCCTTCTTTCAGTTTTCTCCTTCTGTGAACCCTGAGGATAAGTCTCAGAAAGCTTCTGATTTGGGTGTTTATCTTCCCCTAGCTCCACTTGACGGGAGGGATTCTGCAGTTGTGCAACCACCTCAGCAAAATATTCCACCACCCAGCCCTCCTCAAGATGATCTGAATCCCCTGCCAGATAATTTGGTTCCAGCTGATCCAGTTGATGTTGTTTCTCATGATGATGAATTGGTTGAGGGTAGATCTGCTCAGAAAAAGAGCAAGCAGCAGAATACTATCAATTTTGCTCTAATGGCCAACCTTCGCAGCATCTCAGAGCCCCAAATGTACACAGAGGATAAAGGCATATCTGAGTGGGAACAAGCTATGGAAGTTGAACATCATAGCCTTTTGAAGAACACTTGGGTGCTTTCTGATCTTCCACCTGGGAAGAAACCCAGTGGCTGCAAATGGGTGTATAAAGTTAAGTATAAGGTTGACGGAATCCTTGATAAGTATAAGGCTTGGTTGGTAGCCAAAGGGTTCTCACAGAAAGAGGGCATTGACTATAAGGAGACTTTTGCTCCTACAGCCAAAATGAGTACCATTTGGGCTTGTTCTCTCTATTGCAGCCTAGTTTGGATGGAAAGTCCATCAAATGGATGTCAAGAGTGCATTCCTCAATGGGGATTTGCAGGAAGAAGTTTACATGACGCAACCTCCTGGCTTCAAGATTGTTGGTAAAGAACACCAGGTATGTAGACTAGTGAAAGGACTCTATGGCCTTAAACAAGCACCACAAGCATGGTACATGAAAATTGATAACTAGTGGATCATGGTTTTCAGTGTAGTCCTGATTCTAATTTGTATGTCAAACAGACTGGTAATGATCTCTTGTTGCTTCTTATCTATGTTGATGACTTAATCATTATTGGCAGCTCAAATCATCTAATTGAGGAGATAAAACATAATCTCAGTCAATCATTTGACATGACAGATTTGGGGCTCCTCCATTATTGTCTAGGTGTAAAGGTTTGGCAAACTAATGGCAGTACCTTCATCTCTCAATCGAAGTATGCCAAGAGCTTGTTGGACAAGTTTCGAATGACAAATTGCAAACCTACATCTACACCTATGGAGAAAGGGTTGAAGTTATCAGCCAAATCAAATTCACCTGTGGAGAATAAATCAGCAATCAAGCAACTGCTGGGCAACCTCATTTATCTCACTGCCACTAGACCTGATCTTAGTTTTGCAGTGAGCTACATCTCTCGCTTCATGACAACTCCTAAAGCTAAACATTGGGTTGCAGTGAATCGTGTGCTGAGATATGTGAAAGGCACTTCTAACTTTGCAATTTGGATGGAAGGTGCGAAGATCCTAAGCTGATTGGCTATACAAACTCAAATTGGGCAGGTTTTGTTAATGACAGAAAGTCTACTTCAGGGTATGTATTCAATTTGGGCACAGGTGCAGTCACATGGACCGGCAAGAAGCGGCAGGCAGTGGCTCTCTCCTCGACTGAAGCTGAATATTGGGGAGTTGTTAAAGCAGCTTGTGAGTCAGTTGGCTTCGAAGGATGCTTTCTACATGCAAATGTCTCAAGCAGGACCTTCCCCCTTGTGCTATGACAATCAAGGGGTGTTTAAACTCACTAAAAATCCAGTCTTCCATGAAAGGACAAAGCATGTTGAACTTCATTATCATTTCATCCACCAGCTTGTCGAAGATGAATCAGTAGCATTGCAGTATGTTCCAACATAGGATCAAACTGTTAATATTCTCACCAAGTCTCTGAGCCCAGATAAGTTTGTCAAATTTAGGGGGCACCTTGGTGTAGTTGATAGATTGAGCATTAAGGGAGGGCATTAGATTAATATTTGCTTAATATATTAATGCTCAATATTGTAATCTATTAGTTTAAATTCTTTCCATTCTTTTGTTTTAAATATACTTCAATTCCGTTTTAGAAACGTCTAGATTTATTTCTAAATCTAATTATTGTAAATTCTATAAAGAGCTTGCCTCTTTCATTTTTTAAAACATTCAAGAATTTACCAAATACTGGGAAGATATAAACTGAAAATTAATTTGCATAAAATTAATAGCATGGGAATTGTCAGTGGTTGTGAGAAATTCCTTCTATGCACTCTATATGCAAAATAATCATCAACACAGTGAGTACAAACTGCCTACAAACTAAGGACAGCAAACTAGTAAACTGTTTGACGAAATGCTTGCTCACACGAAGCCTCGAAACTGAAAAAAATTGCATACAAAATTAGGGTGGGTTATTTCAACAAACACTCTTAGATGTGAAATCAATGGCTTTTTCCCAGTCTCTGATTCTTTAGGAGTGATGTTTTCAAGCACTTTGATTGGTGCCTGATTCAACAAATATATAGTTGTATGAACTATTTCTACCCAAAATGCAAGAACAACACCTACATCTTTTAACATACATCACACAATTTCCACAATGATAAGATTATATTTGTGCAATACCATTTTGTTGAGAGATAAATGTTGAGGTCAACTATCTTTTGATCCTATGTTGTTGAAGGTAGTTCATGAACTCCTTATTGGTATAATTCTTTGAATTTTTAAAAGCTTAATCTTTGATGGAGAAAATTTCTTGATCTTTGTTGGTCAAGCAATAGACTCAAAATTTTCTGGTATAATCATCCACAAAAAGCTAAAAGTATCAAGCAAGACTATGACTTGATGTCATGGGTCTGCAGAAATTGGTATGGCCCAAATCCAGGGGACCAAAGGCTCATGTTACTATAGTAGGAAAAGAAGCGTGATGTTTCCTAGAAAGATAAAGAAAATAACTTTTATCTTCTTCATTGGGGGGAAGTCCTCACAGCATGGCTCATTTAATCAAGGCAAAAAGATAGCTCAATCTGAGATGACCACAGCTTTTGTGCCAAAGAGTGGTGGATAAGTTTTCCTTGACGACAAGGTTCTTGTCTTCATGGGTGACTTCAACCAACTAAAACATTTTACCAACCCCTAAAGCACGAGCTACAACTTCACCATTCTAAGTCTTGTCCCAAATTAGATAAAGTTTCTCATCATTATAGATGTCAAATTGAACCTTCAAGTTGTGCTCTAGCAATTGATTTATAGACAAGAGGTTATTTGTGAGCCCTAAAACATAAAGAACCTTCATAAATCAACATTTGGGAGCCATGAGCAGTAGAGAAATGCAATTCATACTCTAAATGCCTACAAATCTGAAACTTGCTCATATGAAGTTGATGTGGTTAGGTTGTAGAACCACTCTTGTTCTCCTATCATGTGTTTCGATGCAACAAAATCAACATACCAAATAGGACTTCCAAAAGTGGTGTCCTAAGTTTTTATAACATACAAAAAATCGTCTTCAACATAATCACCTATAAAAGCAACATTTCCTTGTCGCTTGTCTTTTTCTTGCCAACAAGAATTTTTCTTTTCATCCCCTTAAGAATTCTAATGTGGCTTATGTAGACTAGATTCACCATTGGCAAATGAATTGTATCAACATTTCTATAAAGTGCATCCCTTATTCCCACAAATGAGACACATATTTTTCTATGCAAATGGATTGTCTTGTTTGGATTTTGACAAACCTATTTGTTGATGTAATTGCAGCTTCGGGCTTCATACTCCCTTATTTATATGTGATTATTCAATGTAAAGAGGCGCTTCATATGGCAACTTTGTAATTATCTTCTTGGCCAACCTTCCTTGTAAATTGTATTTATTAAATTGAAATTATGATGTCCGACCTTGAATGAAAAGGTGCAACCTCTCTCCTTCAAGTAGTATAAATAAAAGATCATTCCACTCCATTTGGGTATCAATCAAGTTCGAGCATTTCTTCTCTTCCAAGTGCGAATTCTTCAAGGGCGGATCAATCAAGTGCAAATTGTGACTCATCAAGAGCAGATAGCGAATTTCTTAAGGGTAGATATGAGTTACAAGGAAGTGCTGATTACTTGTTATCATTGCATCTTGTGAAGGTGCTACATATCGGCCTTGAGATTGGCCTCATTGTAAAGAGACTTGTTGCCATTATTGATATATAATAGAGAGATATTTGTTGCTAGGTTTTTCCCCTCATGAGGAGGGTTTTCCCAAGGTATCTGCTATGTTCTTGTGTTGAATTTGAAGTTAATTTTCTGTGCATTACATCTGATCATAAAACTAACATGGTATTAGAGCGGGTTTGAAGAAGATCGTGATCAGATTTCTTATAACAGTGATACTCTTTATTCTCCTTCTCTTTGTTGTCTATCTCTATCTATTAGTCAAGATGGTGAATGGTCTTAAGATTGAGGATAGACTCGAGGGAGCATCATTACACATCATGGAGGTTCAAAATTATGCTGACCTTGCAAGAGAATGACCTAGCTGAGTTTGTGGAGACCAAAGTCCCCGAGCCTACGGAGGACGAAGAGAAGGTCCAATGGAGGAAGAAAGACATCAAGGCGAAGAAGATGTTAGTTGATTCCATAAAGCATCCTATTGTTCCGATTGTCTCCAAGTTGAAGACGGCAAGAGATATGTTCAAAACTTTGGAGGAGATGTACGAAATCAACAATACTAGCTGGGCACTTGCATTGAGGCAAGTGACTTCATCATGTTAAGATGGCAGAAGGAGAATCTGTCGTCGCTTACTTCATGAAGGTTTTTGAATTGAGAGATCAGCTCTCTACCATTGGTTATATTGTTGATGTCAAGGATTTGACCATGTTGGCCCTTAATGGTCTTCCTTCATCTTCAAAGTCTTACATTCAAGGAATCAGCGCGAGATCAAAACTTCCCAAGTTTGATCATTTGAGGGCAGATTATATTCAAGAAGAGTCTAGGTTGGCTGCGAGAGGTATTGGTCGAAGCTCTACAAATGAAGACATTCATGTTCTTTCTGCTCAATCCTCGAAGAAGAAAGGAAAAGGTGGAAAGAAAGGATATTCCAACAGGAATAGAGATAAAGGAGCTGATGGTGCTCCTGCATTCAAGAAGAAGTCGGACCTCTCCAAAGTCCAATGTTTTCGTTGTAACAAGTTTGGTCATTATGCAAAGGATTGTCCAACCAGGCCTAATCAACATGCTTCATTTGTGGATGTGGATGAGATCTCTCCTCAGAAGGATTCTAGGGAATTTCTATTCCAAGTCATGGGCTTGTGTTCAAGCCGTGAAGGTTGTGTGTTGATCTTAGCACGAGAGTAGCATATCTTACTGTGTCCAATTTCCACATCCATCAAAATATTTAAAGAGATAACTATTCTTTGTTGTTAAGTTATATCTTTTATTTGGATCTTGTAATTAGTAAAAAGTGATAGTGGTTTCTCTTGAACTGTGTTCACTAGCATAAGATCCTTTGAAAATTTCATTTATTGCAAGTTATTTCATGCTGGTTGTGTAGATTTCTGAGTGTGACTCTGAAATAAAAAGAGACTTGAAATTTCAATGGTGATTAGTTGGCCACATCGATATCATTCTCTAATGCATGAACTGTGATAGAGCCTTGAACTCTTGGAGAGAGTTGGTTCTACATACTAACTACATAATGCATTCAAGAAATTTGTAGTTGTGCAAATTGTCTTTTGTTGTGTCGAGTTTAGCACTCTCGAGAGGAGTAAAAGATGAAAGAAAGAGTTATATCAAAATCCAATAAAGATAAGTTTCTTTATCCCTTCATTCTGATCTTTTGATATATTTCTCTTGCAAGTTGATTTATCTATTCATATTTTTAATATTGTTCATAAATTCTTATCTATTTATGCTATAACCTAAACCTTGTATGATACTAGCCTTAATATTTCTTTGGATAATAATAAATTGTTAGTAATCTCTCTCTAAAATGCTTCCAGGACAGATCTAGGGGCAAGAAGGTGATGAGAGATTGCTTAGTGATGAAAAGCTTGAGGCATCTTGTGAGGAAGTCATGCTGACCAAAGTAATGATCAAGCATGAAGTCACAACTTGCAGCCATGGGACTGAGTTGGTGGTTAGAGGGAGTTCACTTTCAGAAGTCTTATTTGCAATCTCTGAGGCAGGGATCGAGAGGGAGTTTTGTGACTCACTGAGTCATTGAGAAGAAGTGAAGGTTGCAGTGTTGAAAGGCCGATGATAAATGTCCTTGGAAGACCTCTTCAGCTGCTGAGAACAAAATTGCACAAGATAATCTATCTGGATTTGACATTGGTAGCTCCGTAAACCTATTCAGAATAGAGTGATATGGGTTGAGGTCAAGGAGGACAATCCTGAACTCTCTACAATATCAGAAGTGTGCTCTGGAAAAAATTCTCTAAGGCAAGCATTGCAAGCAATCTTGGTCGAAGAGGTCAGAAGGTTGATGCAAGTACTTGGAGATTCAGAGGGAGCCTACTGAACCTAAAGAAGATGGTAATCTAGTTGATCATGGTTATTTATGTTGATTTATTTCCTATTGGAGGTATGATGGATTGCAAATCCATGTCTATGCCTATGGAGACCAAATTGCATAAGTTAAAGGAGGTTGCAACTAGTTCAGATCTTGTGGATCCCATGATGTACAGGCAGTTGATTGGATCATTGATGTATCTAGTCAATACTAGACCTGATATCTGCTATGCAGTGAGTGCACTTAATCAATTCATGTGTGAACCGAGGCAGGTACATCTTGTTGCAGTGAAACATATCCTGAGATACTTGCATGGCACAATTGGATATAGGTTGAGATACTCTTCAAATGTGGACTTGGAGCTGCATGGTTATACTGATTCTGATTGAGCAGGGAGTGTCACTTATCGGAAGAGCACCTCTGGATGTTACTTCAGTTTGGGATCTACTATGATTTCCTAGCGCAGTAGGAAGCAGTCATCTGTAGCATTGAGTACAGCAGAGGCAGAGTATATTGCAACTTGTGTGGCAGCTCAGGAAGCAGTGTGGCTTTGTAAGCTCCTTGTAGGATTGTTTGGACAATCAATGGAGCCTACTATCATTCATTGTGATAACTAGAGTTGTGTGAAGTTTTCTGTCAATCCTGTGTTTCATGACAGAACCAAGCATGTTGAGATCAAATACCATTATATCAGAGATATGGTATTGAGAAAAGCTATACAGTTGAGGTATATTAGCAATGATGAGCAGACGGAAGATATTCTCACCAAGCCTCTCTCTAGGATAAAGTTTGTGTACTTTCAAGATAAGCTTGGTATGGTGGAGAATACAGCCCTAATTGAGAAGGAGTCTCAATATCAGTGATCCTCTTTAATGATTTCTTCTCTGTGAGATAAGTTCAAGGTGAAATCCCTTGTTAATGCATTCTTCTCTACAAGAGAAGTTTGAGGTGAAAGCCCTTGTTCCACCCTCTGGGAGAGCCATGGTGAATGTCATGTGTGTGACTCCATGACAGCATCACATGAGAGAGTCTGTGATGATTTTCTTGTACTTATGTTTTCACCCTTTGGGAGAGCCATGGTGAAAGTCATGTTGAGGTGACAACATCACCCAAGTGATGAACACTTGTACATACAATAAATGGTTGTAGCCATTATGATTGATATCACGATGAGGTGATATCATTTCTTTCCACATATGGTTGTAGCCATTGTGGTAGATATCACGATGAGGTGATATCGTTTCTTTTCCACATGGTTGTAGCCATTGTGGTAGATATCACGATGAGGTGATATAGTTTATTTTCCACATATGGTTGTAGCCATTGTGGTAGACATCACAATGAGGTAATGTGTCTTATGCAGTTGGAAGTATTTCTCCCTACCTGAGAGGGAGTGTTGATGTAATTGCAGCTTCGGGCTTCATACTTCCTTATTTATATTTGATTATTCAATGTAAAGAGCCACTTCATATGGCAATTTTGTAATTATCTTCTTGGTTGACCTTCCTTGTAAATTGTATTTATTAAATTGAAATTATGATGTCTGACCTTGCATGAAAAGGTGCAACCTCTCTCCTTTAAGTAGTATAAATACAAGATCATTCCACTCCATTTGGGTATCAATCAAGTTCGAGCATTTCTTCTCTTCCAAGTGTGAATTCTTCAAGGGCGGATCAATCAAGTGCAAATTGTGAATTATCAAGAGCAGATAGCGAATTTCTTAAGGGCAGATTTGAATTAAAAGGAAGTGCTGATTACTTGTTATCATTGCATCTTGTGAAGGTGCTGCATATCGGCCTTGAGATTGGCCTCATTGTAAAGAGACTTGTTGCCATTATTGATATATAATAGAGAGATATTTGTTGCTGGGTTTTTCCCCTCAAGAGGAGGGTTTTCCCAGGGTATCTGCTGTGTTCTTGTGTTGAATTTGAAGTTAATTTTCTGTGCATTACATCTGATCACAAAACTAACACTATTAAACCACTCCAACATTCAAGTTTATTTCTGCTCTATTAGGATGCAAGGACTTAATTCTCTTGGGAATTTATGGTCCCATCATGAATTGCCTCTTCTTTTTGAAAGAAATTTACCAAATGCTCAAATGATGGCTTTTTGCTAGCCACATTCAAACAAGTGATAAACACTTGAAAGGTATGGGGGCAATGCTCTCAGGACAATAAGTACAAGAGTCATCTACCACAGTCTCCCCTAATGCTTACAATAATGTCCTCAATTTTTCAACTCCTCTAAAGAAACCCTCCAACTTTTCACCATTTTGAATCTCTAGGGCAATGTAACTAACTGTATAAATGAAGGATCATTATAATATTTTGATTCATAAACTATTTTGAGACAATCATCTTTAGCAATCATTGTCAAGATGTGATGTTAAACCTCAAGCAAAACACCAAACAGGATAATCAATTTGACCTTCTAGTTAGTCTTATCAAACCTTCTCCATGCATCTGCAGCTATTGTTGGTCTAGTGGTTCCAGCTATTGTTGGTCTAGTGGTTCTTCCAACAACATCCCACAAATTTCCAAACTCAATACAAGTTTGGACCTTGGTTTTCCAACCTGAATAGTTGTTACCTCTTACTAAATGAGAGTAAAAGCATGATTTTTTTAGCATTTGAAGCCATTTTTTCTAAATATGAGGGTTCTTTATTTCTCCAAAAAGGTTCCCCTTTCTCTGTATTGCCAATCCGATATATTGAACTTTTCTATACACCCACCCTTCCAATATACCCATCGATATATAGAAAAGGCTAGTCTTCTCTATATACACAATTGTACATGAGAGAAACCTTAAGGTACATATAAAAGAATGGTACGTGGTACAAAGACTAGAAAAGTAATTCACATTATCAATGACACCTACTTAGATAGAAATCCTTTGTCTGCAAGTGTAGTTTTCCAATACACTTGAAACTTCTTATTATCAGGATTAACATCTAACAATAGAGAAGAATGGATACTACATGAAGTAAAAATTTTGCAAAAATAATTTTATACCCTTATTTCTCCCCAATGATCTATATGGTCAATGTCACAGATGTTACAACTTTATTAGGTGTTACATACAACAATTTGACATGATGGCAGTGTGAATCAAAGGCACCATTTACACTAACACTGTTGGTTATGAAACATAACAAATAAATGGCTTATATTATTTCAATAATAATAATTTTACTCCATAAAATATAATTTTCTTAGTGCAATAAAACAAGTTAATATAGTTTGCCCCATTTTTATTTAAACTATATTAATATGCACTTTTAATACTTCTAAAACCATAGAGAAAGAACAGATTGCAAGTACTTTTACATTTTCAACTCAATAAAGTTGGGCTTCTGTATTTATAAAACAATTATTTCTCCTATACGAAAGTGGGATAAATGGAAAAAAAAAATTAAAAAGCCAAATGCACCTTTCTCCTTCAGAATCAGTCAGAATTTAGAAAATTAAAAATGCACCTCAAAACCTTTGAAAGGCTCTGGACATTGCAATAGTGGGCAGACAGCAAAATGCATTCTCTCACTTTTCGTTTTTCTAATTCTTCCAGGCTGTGAAAATCTGAGTTGTTCCAGATGTTTGGAATACTACATTATAACTTATTTTTGTTGTTTCCAGCATATTGACAGTGAGGTGTAATCATCTCCATAGCTTCCTCTGTTACAGCAGTGTTAACTTTGCTTTAGGTGGCTTCAAAAAAAATCTTCCCATGGCAGTGCCTGGCACGGACTGAGTGGCAGGAGAAAGTTGTGGCAGCATTAAGATCCCTTGGCTAGATGCTGACATCTGAATCTAATTCTCATGCATGCAGATCACTCAACCCTTCCAGTCCTACACTGCTATCACTTTATATATATATAGTTTTTAAAAACCTACACTTCCCCTCCTTCTATGCAGGCGGTGGTATAGGTGGATTCCGCACATGGACTGAGAAAAGAACTCCAATGAAATGTTTGATTGGACAGCAGTATACACAAGATGTTAATGATGCTCACACAAGGTAGGATACAGGCACTGCTCTGATATCACAAGGTATATGGGCAATCATTGAGCAATGTATTACTGATCAAAGGCAGATTAAATACAAGAGTGTCAGTTCAGGAATACGACAAACCAACCACCTAAAACTACCTATGTTATTAACAATAGTAAAAAGGTTTAATATTGTTATTAATAATTATTATTACAATGATGTAATATTAAAAAAAATTATATATTCTAACAAATAGATGAAAAAGAGACAAAAAAATACCAGGATAAATCTTGGAATCATGCAGGAACCAGCTTTTTAGCCTATAGAATTCTTAAATCCTTCGACAAATGGATTCTGGAATACATTAAAATTGGAAAAGTGTAACATTGAAGATAATGCCATGCTTGAATAGTCTCCTTCAGTGTCCAAATACATAAAAAACCATGTTTTCAAATTTGCTTAGTTTTTTTCCCCAGAAAGAAATGTGGTGGCAAGCTTAATTCGTTTGGATCTAGATCAGACATAAATTATAGCTGAGCAACCTTCAAATATATGAAATTTTCTACATATCTTGCGTTGCACATCAAAGCAGATTTTTATATTGACATCAGGTAAAAGCAGTTTCAAAAATTTCCATAAATCATATGTAGGAAGACCAGCTTGTTGCATTGCAAATCCAGGTGCTCATACAGAATAGTTTCATTACATTAACCCATATATATTTTATACATGCCTTGCAGTTAGGCGTTTAAATTTGCATTGGCTACCCTCCTCTGCCAATCTCTGTGTTAATACTGCCCTTCAAAAATAAATTATTACCTTCGGTATCTTTTATTGATGCTCAAGGGTTACAGAAAAATTATCTTGTTTTGAACAAGGTCTTGTGCCTAACTGGAAATGACTAAAAAATTTGGTCTTGTCCCTGGCAGGAATTGGACTGATCCACATATCACCTAATACTTTTCCCATTATTTCAAGATGGCAGAAAGTATAGAAGTGCTTTCAAAGGAACATCTGGTCACTCAAGGCTCAAAGATTTGAAAGTAAGTCTCCGTAAATATACTCAGTTCCTCTTTAGTGTCAAAGTGTGGCTCAATGCATAAGCATAAAGTTTGAAGACCAATGCAAGAAACCAGCTCTTAGCCTTTCACAAAAGCATGGCACTGAAAGCATATGCATATAGCTATTAACTAACCTGTTGCCGGTTTCTTGTGTCCCATGCCCTGATAGTACCATCAACAGAGCAAGAATGTAACAGTTGTGGAGAGTTCATGTCTGAAAATGAAATTTCGCTTATAGTACCCTCATGTCCAATAATGTCTCCCAAGTATTGGCCAGTCGTTGGAGAGTATAGCTTGATCACATTTGTAGATAATGAAACTGCCATTACCAAACTGTCTCGACTGCATCCAAATTCAACAAGATAGCATAATCAGCTATATAGAAATGAAAGTTACAGGATAAACATAACCCAGATTAATAATCCCTATACACTCACATGAATATTTTCAGGGATATAACCAAAGATAAAGATATGCTTTGATGAACAGAATAACAATCTGAAAATGCATCTCTTAAAAGTTTCTTTGCTTCTATTACCCTAGAGAGCACTAGGAACAAAGTCTAAATAATGGAAATGTAAGCATCATTCCTAAGTTATCACAGGACTGAGAAAGAGTTAAGCAGTACTTACTAACAAATGATACATTATGAGACAAAAAAACATGATAAAACTAAGGCTATGGTTTTTAATTTGATCAGATACATGCTTCAGAAGCTCCCTTCTTTTAGTGATAAAAAACCTTAATCCCTTCTTCCCCCTATTTGAGAGTGTGATGTCCCCAATTTTATGATGGAGTAATTTAATTAATTTAATTGATTAAGATGTCCAAAAATTAATGACATTTCAAAAGGATGGCTTAATTGATTATTTTAATTAAATTAAAGTGGGAATATTAAATTAATTGTTTATAAAGTTATCTCCATAAATTAAAATCAAAAGGGTAAATTTATTTATAATTAATTTAATTAAAGTGACTAAAATAAAATAATAAATTATAGAATCACTTTGGGAATAAAATAATAATATTTCTAGAAGCTTCTTGGAGGAGATTGAAAAGTTCTTTATAAGGAGTTGTGAGCTAGCCATTTGAACATGTCTTGGATTATACTTTTCATACCAGTTTGGTGAGAGCTTAAATGCTTGCTTGTCCGAAGGTTTGAAGACTCTAGGATACCGGTTTCGGTTGTGAAAGATCAATCCTAGCTAGAGTTTGTAGAGGGAATCACATCAGGTTTCCTACAGGTTCAATTATTGCAAATTTAATGGTCTTTGACCAAATTTGGATGCACAGGGAGTTCGATTTGCTTGGAGGAAGCATTGAATATTTTGGGAAATCATTTTCAGTATTTTGCATATCGATTTTCTCATGGTAGTTGTTCTTCACTGCTAGGAGAAATCGTATTTCTTCTAGACATTCAAGGCGCAGCAATCCTGGCATTAGAATTATTCGATTTTGGAGGAGTTTCAATTCATATAGTGGTAATTGTTGTCATCACAGCTGGGTCTATCATTTGTCATTGTTACTTTGTAATCAGTCCATGATGTTTTTGTAAGCAATCAGCATTTGCATAGCATTGTAATAATTCTGAGATTCAAACTGCAATTTGATATATAATGGAGTTGGGAGTTTACATGGCAATTGTTTGTGAAAATGTCTACTAGTTGTAATTGCTCATTTGAATAGATGCATTTCATTTCCAGTCATCTAAAAGTCTTGAAAAATCAAAAAAAGCTTGCATTGCATCTCTTTGCATTTTCAGTCATTAGCATACTTCAGTTAGAGTCATTTTATGCATTGTATGAGAAAAAGCAAAAAGAGAAAATCATTTACCAGCTGAAAGGAGATTGCACAACAATTGTTTGACGAAATTCCAAAACATTCAAAACTGAAAATTAAGGACAGAATTTGCAAGTCTTTACAGTGGCATCAAAGCTTGGATCTTGCCAGCTTGTTGGAAAAAAAATCAGTTGATTGCATTTTAGTTTGGATCGATTTTAAGTTGTGGGCAGCGAGTAAGTAATTATGGGAAAGATGCCTAGCATGAAAGAGATCATTGAGGACCTTGTTCAAACTCAGCAAAGGATATTTTATCATTTGCAACGTTATGAACATTCTCTTTCGAGACAATCCAGGCAACACTACAAGACTGATTTGGTAAAGAAACAATATCATCAAAAAACTACAAGAGGAGTCTGCAAAGATCTTCATGAGGACTTTGAGAAACATACTGATTTAGCACATGAGGCATCTACTAAGGAGACGAATATGAGTCCCCTTGTCATAGAGCATGTTGGTTTAGAGCTTGACATTGATAGACCTTATGAAGGTATGGATTCTATGAGTGTTCTTTTGGTTGGTCCTAGTGCTGTCCCACCAATGCTTGAAGGTTGCAAAGCAACCATTGAAAAAAAAGAAGAGCCAAAGGTACAAGAACAAGAAAGGAAAGAAGAGTCACTTGTTTGCAATTTGCAGACTATACGTGATCATGGGGAAAGCAGAAATCTGTCATCATGTGAGAGTCCTAAAGAAGATGAGACCACGTCCACAAACTCACTTCCGCCATATGAGAGTTTGGATCAAGAGGAATCACATATTGCATCCTTGAGTTTTCGGGTTGATCACAAAGTGGAAGACAATGCAAACATGGATCGGCCACTTGGAGATATTGGAAACACGACACGTAGGTATGATAATAACTCTGATTTTCTGATTACAAACAGCAGTCTAATACCTCCACATAATCATGAGGTGATAGGCAAAACACATGAAGATGACGATGTTATGGAATTGAAATATACCGAACCAATTTTTTCAATTTTTCAATTACAACGAGCAGAGCAATACACAATCGTTAGGGTTAGCACTTAAACCAAACATTGCAGAATTCAACTCTAACCAAGAATGTACACCAGGATCCCGAGTTGGGCAAAGTGTGAACATATGGTCAGAGGATCTCAATGCAATGCTGATAAAGGAACTCTAACCAAGAATGCGCTGGATGACGACGAGCATATGGTCAGAGGGTCTTAATGCAATGCTAATAAAGGAACTCTAACCAAGAATGCACCGGATGACGACGAGCATATGGTCAGAGGGTCTTAATGCAATGCTGATACAAAGAACTCTAACCAAGAATGCGCCGAATGACGACGAGCATATGGTCAGAGGGTCTTAATGCAATGCTGATACAAAAAACTCTAACCAAGAATGCGTCGGAGAACGACAAGCATGTGGTCAGAGAATCCCTACCAACTATTATGCTGAAGTAACTCGACGTCAAGAATGTGCTTCCCAATCCGAGATGGAATTGGAGCTACCATATGGCGAAGATGCTAAGTATTACAATGCAATAAGGAGAAGTAGTAAGATTGCTGACAGTACTACTGTTCAGCTTACAATAATTAGAGATTTGCATGCCAAATACATAGAATAAGAAAGTCTAACCAAGCTGCAATATAGTATAATGTCTCCTCTGTTGGCGTAACAACTAGCACCTCTGGAGTAAGAGTTGGTACGGACAGCTATGCACACTACGCAATGAGTGCTCTTCAAATTAGGAGGGGAAGCTCCCTCGTTGTGCTTTACAAAAATACCTGCAAAGGGAAATAAACTAAACTAATTTCTGTCTTTTTGTTTCAGCTGTAGAGGTACAAGGCTTTCTCGAAAACTATATACGTTGCAGCTGAGAATTTTCTCTGGTTTCGCAGATTCACTAACTACAACTAAACTTAATTCTATCCAGTTTCCTCAAGAAAATCAGAGCATGAGAAAACGGAGCAAGGTTATGACTATCAGACGATAAACGCATTCAGATTCTCTACTTGAAGGCAAGGTGGCACAACTATTATCTCAATCTGAACAAGTTTATTAGGCACGAAACAGATTTGAGAATTCACGATGACAATCTTATGAAACCCTATGTGGCATAACACTCAATCAGCATAGTAAAGACTCGCAAAACAGCTTTATCATCAAAATCTCTATGAAACCCTGTGTGGCATAACACTCAATCGTAATGATAAAAGATTCACAAAACAGATTTTCTAATCTATGGGAAGATTTACCATGAAAACTTTATGAAACCCTGTGTGGCATAACAATCTTACGAAACCCTGTGTGGCATAACGATTGATCATAACAATAAAAGATTCACAAGACAGATTTATCTAAACTATGGAAAGAATTCACCATTACAATCTCCTGAAACCCTATGTGGCATAACAATTAACTGTAATAGCAAAGACGCATGAACAAATACCAAAAGAGCAATATTGAGGGCAAGGTAGGCGCAGCATATATTTCTCTCTCCAGCAAAAGTTAATTACAAATGAGCATGAGCTCTTATTTATATACATCAAGGTGTAGGTAACCCTAAAATCACCTTGAGTCATCTACGTTCTTGCAATGCATGCAAGTTATGCGCCTAACCCTAATGAAGTAAACTATACAGTTAACTGGGCAACTACCCTCAGTTTAAGCTGGTACAAATAACCTAATTGGACAATGTGCAAGCATGCGTCCTTATTTAAAGCAAAGTTAACGGCCACTACCTTGATTAGCTGGAAACCCTAACCCTAACTCCTGTGTTGATAATTCCAAGGATGAGATAAGCATGTGTTAAGTCAGCAAGTGAACTGAAGACTGGAAGTCAAGTTAACTGCTGCTCAGGACTCAACCCCTGAAACTAACTGCACGTTCCAACTGACAAATCACTCCATGTCAACTCGGTCTAACACTTCGACCAAGAACTCATCGATCTCTCTGTCATCTGGCACTTGGATGCTGCTAAAAATAACAGTCTGTTTCTTTAGTTCTCTGCCACTTTCGGTAATCGTGTGCATGCCATCTCTGCATTCTTCAGTCGCCTTTCTCAAACTGGCTGCAATCACTGAAACATTCTCTAATTTAGGCGCCCTAGGTTCACCTTCAAGGCTGTCATAAATCAGCTTCTCGAATTCTGCTTGAACTTTTTCCAACTCCACATACGTGCCATCTTCGAGAAGATAATGACACGGAATCTAAACAACGAAGCCACTGACAAGTGCAAGTACTCCAACCACATCATCCTTGAGTGAAAATAACTTGGAAGAAATCTTCTGACAAATTTCTGTTCTGAGAAGATGCTGCTCCCTCCAAGTGAAAACTTTATCTTGATCTTCAACCTCCTCCAAAGAATCGCATGCAACTGACAACTGAGATATGAGAACACGATCCTTTGCCAAACTCTCTGCAACTGCAATTTCAAGAGACTGAATGCCCTGACGAAGCTTATGTGCCTCGCTCCTCAACTGATACAAATCTGCAAGAAGAGTTTTACCAGCAGCAACTAAACTTTCAATCCAGTCGTCCAAAAGTCTGCCATGACTGACTAACTGATCCAATTTTTGTTGCTCTGCAGGTGTACTCTGAGGAAGAACAGGTGCTCTATTCGGGTTTCCATGAACAAGATCAGAAATGTACTGACGAAGTTGACCAATTTCAGCTTTGAGTAAAGCCTTATCTTCTCCATCTTTCGTAATACGCTCTTCAAGATTATTAGTAACAATCTTAAGAAGAGTTACATCTGTCTCTCGTGTAGTCCTGCCAAGATTAGCCTTAGTGAATGTAAAGTCACCAACTTCGACTTCGTCTAAGCTTTTACCCTCTGGAGGAACTGCAACTTCAATAACAATTTCTGACTCAGGAGTCTTCTCAATGTGCACCTGTTTCTTTATCTTCTTGTTTGACCTTCTCTGATAAGGTTCACCAAACTCAGACAAATCAAGGCTGTACGAAGGTTCACGCCTCTGTCTCCCTAAAGATTTCTCGAGCCAACAAGACTGAACAATATCATCCATCCGAGGAGAGACTGTACCTGAAGTATCAACCTGTGGTGTTTCAGTTGTCCCCGATCCTGTTTGAATTAGTGTTTCAGGCTCAGAATCTATGTCAATAAGCGGAACGTGAGGTGAACTAGGAAGTGAAACGTGAGGCTCAGCTTGAATAACTGTCTCTACTGGAACCTCAGGAACACGTTCAATTTGTTTCTGCTTCCTCTTACCAGTAGCCCTTTTCCCCGTATTTCCACTGAGTCTAACCCCTTCAGGAGGTATTATAATGGCCTTGACTCTGGGTCTCGCTCTAGAAGTAGAAGGCAGTGACGAGAAATCCTTTGGCGGCTCTACTACAGGAACTGACTTCCGCGTCCGTTTGCTCTCCAAGAACAACTTGCTAGTCTTGATCACTGATCTGGAAATCTCTTCAATGGAAGTATTCTCCTTGGCGTACCAATCAGGTGAGCGAAGTGGCTGCCGAGCAACTTGATCCTTAACATAAGAATTGAGAAGAACTTCTCCATCATCATCAGATAGACCATCAACATCTTCTGACAGATAATCAGAGAGCTGTCCAATAGTGAGTCTACAGTAATGACGACGACGAACCTCGAATTCATCTTCACAATTAGCCCAGAAGTCTTCAAGTGCTGGCGCATATGCAATCCCTCGCTCTAACCGATTTGCATAATGACCGAGAGGATCATAGGAACGCCTCTCAGTATAAGGTTTGAATTTGAACCTTTCTATCTCAGTAGACATATGCCTGGCGTCTGTTGCAGCATCACATGTGTAAATTCCCAATGTGAATGGAAAATTTTCCGCAGCCTTATGACGACTACGAAGAAAGAAGTGAACATGTTGCATCTGTCTGAGGAACTCCATAAAGACGATCTTGTCTGACGGATATCTTGGTAACATCAGGGGCTCTCCAACATACCCATAAACACGAAGATATGTGAAAGTAGGGAACTGGATAAACCAATCCGCCCAAGTCTCCATTGCTAATTTGGCTTCGGCTGAAATACGAATGTACATTTCATCATCAAGATCTCTCACGATTCTCATGGAAAAGTGATCATTCACTGTTCGGAAGTCCTGTTCGGATTGAGAAAACTCCAACTGAGGGTAATACTCGTGAACACGCTGAACACCGAGAGTGCCATTGGTTTTAAGAAGCTTGTAGCTACCTTGAAAAGCAACCAAGTAAACCAAATAGGATATCATATGAAACTCGTGATACTTGAGAAAGTTAGTAATTTGCTGATGTAAGCAATCACTAATCAGCATAGCCCAATCAAAACGCTCTGTACCATCAAGAATTCTAGTAATCAGGTAGAATATCCATGAACGGAAAGTGCTGGCATCAGATTGACCGGTAACTCGGTTAAGTAAAGTTATCAAAACAGCAACTTCCTCTTTAAATTCTCCACGACCAACCTTCTTAGGTAAGTTAGTTTTCTGAATTGTCAACCATTTCTGAGCAACTTTTCTCTGTGAACGTTGATGATCAGCATTCCATATCTTCTCACAGGCTTCAAGAACCACAGTAAAGTTATCTGAACGTGAGGGAATAGCAAAACATTTCTCTATATCCTTCGGTTTGAGACTGCAAACAACTCTTCCATCTACTGATCTGATCTGCCGTGATGACGAGTCATAATGCTTAATGCAAGCAAGTACGAACTCAAGATCGAAGATAGTAATAGGAATGGATGCCGCTGCCAGCAACCCAGAACGCTCAAGATTCCTCATCGAATTGCTGCTAACACTTTCTAAACTGCTCAGATTGACCACTGGATAAACATGATTTAGGTCTGTGTCTGAAGTTTTGATGAAATTATGTGTAAGGGCTGATTTCACCTTGTAATCAATGAGATTGAACTGCATTTTGAAAATGATGACTTTTGACTGTAAAGTCGAATATACTTGGAGAACTTTCTGAAAACCTCTGGACAAGGCTAAAAATAGCCTCTGACTGAAGAAATTTTCGAAGAAATTCTGGAACATGGGTTTTGTGCACAACTGAATTCTAGACAAACCCAGATAGCTGGACTCTCGAAAAAATGTGATTTAAGCCCACATGCAAAGAGATTCTCGGAAAAAAGCACAGAGCTTCAGAATGAAAGCTAGGGGCGATTTTCTCGAAAAAATCTAAGACGTGGGTTTTGCTGCAAATACTGAAAAATGCAAACTCTGATGATCAGATTCTGAATATGTGTTGAATTACTCTGACATGCGAAGAAAGTACCTAAGGTGAGAAATAGAAGAAATAAGACAGAAGATAGAAAGTTTTGCTTGTCTGCTTCTGAAAAATCTGCAAATCTCTTCTTCGAATCTTGATAAAACCTGCATGCAAAGTGGAAATAAAGTCTAGAATCGACTTCCTCTGAACAATCTGAACTCGTAGCTTCGAAGAACGCTGAAAACGGACACCTGAATCACCTTAAGCTTGCTGGTCGCTCAAAAGAATACAAGCTTCAGAGCAAAAGATGATGCAATAATGGACGCCATTCTTGAAATATATAGAATTTCATCATAGAAAATTCGTACCAAATAAAGCATGCATAAAAATGGCGCTTGGCTTCTAATTGGTCCTTATTATAGCTAACTGAAACTCGAACAAGCTCAATAAGAGGTCATGCATTAGGGTTTGCCTTTCAAATCTTCAGTTCAACTCAACCATGCGACTTTAGCTTCAGTTAGCCATCTTTATTAAATTCGCCATCTTCAACCTTGCTTTGGATTCATCAAATTGACCTAAGGCGTGCCCTTTTGATAACTTTAGTTAACAATAAGAATGAGATAAGGAATTCGCCATATTCATGCAATAATTATGCTAAAAATAGCTAGCCTTTTGGAAGTTCAGTTTGGCCTTCAAGAATGCGCCAACTTCATGCTTTAATCAAAAATAATCTAAATATAGCAACCCTTTTCAAACTAAACTTGCCATTCCCTTGAAAAGTGCGCCATCTTCACCAATTCATGCTTCACTTTTCAAAAACTAAATATAGCGACCCTTTTCATGAGTGAAGTTATCAACTTCAAACTCGCCATACTTCACTAAAAATGCTTCATGCTTCACAAAATAATGCTTCATGCTTCAATTCGTCCCTTTTGAACTTCAGTTGTCATTTGATGAAGCGCCATCTTCACATAAATCTCACAATTTTGACCAAATTCGCCATGCATGCAAACTTCAGTTGACATTCAGTAATAATCTTCAGTTAAGTCAACATGCAACCAAGTTAACTCGACATGCAAAGTAGTTAACTGAACATGCAAACTAGTTAACTCGACATGCAAACTGAAAGATCACTCCACATGCCAACATATGAACTGAAGATGACAACCCAGAAATCGTTCAGTCTAACTGCAGTCAGAACTCCAGTTTAAGGCGTCCATTCAACTCACTTTCGAAAATTCAACTTTGACCTTTCAAGCGAATTCCAGACTTAGCCGAATTTCATGAAAACTTAAGCTAAAAACCTCTGCCGGGACCTCTGTTCATCCTCTGACACTGGTTGACTGACTTCTCCGATTGGCTGGCTGACAGGTGCATTGCAGGGCTCAGTAAAAACTAAGCAAAAGATATCTTGAGACTATACGTCATAAAACTGACATCTGAAGGCTCAAAAATCCAAGCGCCTTTTTGAAAAGCTGCGCTTTTTCTCAAACTTAGTCAAATTTTGACTTGTGTATCTCGAACGAAGGGAAAAATAAATCCTTCATAACTTCTGATTTAGCCAACTTCAGGACTGGATCTCAGGTTCACTGCGAAGCTAACCTCATTCTGTACGACGACTGCAAAGGCACGTTTCCCAAGAAAACATCATCTGAGGGGTGAAAAACAAGGGCGCCCCTTTCAAAAGTTGCTATTTTCATTCCAGACTTAGCCATTTCTGGAAACGACAAAAATAATATAAAAACCTCGACTGCGAGCTGCTGAGACATCTTCTGATCTGACGAAGACAGGCAACGGAAAGCTGAACGTAACACGGTCACATTGAATATTTGAAATCATCAGAAAGAAAGCATTAAAGGTCTGAAAAGCTTGGGTGCCTTTCTCAAAATGTGCTCTTTTGCTTTTTCCTCTAATATTCTGACTAAGATTTAACCCAACGTTTGACCTCCAGTTCAGGCGCTTCAGCAACTCAGATTCACCCACTGACGGATGCGTCGCGAAGCTTGAACAGATGTGAGATAAACATCTTGGGTGGCATTTAGCCAAAAACCTACATCTGACACCTCAAAAAGATGGGCGCCTTTCTGAAAAGCTGCGCTTTTCACCAGTGTTAGCCAATTCTCGCTTACCGCCTCGTTTTACACCATATCTTCCCTAACTTGCTCGAAATAGGTCCGTTTGGCAGGCTTGATAACTCACTGCGAAGCTGACGTGATGCCGGACAAATGTCTGCTGGGAGGTGACAAACCCTAAAAACAGGATCTGAGCCCCTAAAAGATAGGGCGCCTATTTGAGAATGTGCTCCCTCTCCAGAGATAGAAAATTTTGATGTTTTTCGTTCATATTTTCACTTTTCTTAAATCTCTTCGGTAACAGATTGACATAGTACTGACACCAACTCCATATTTGAAAACCCCAAAACGACGTTTGACAACACTTTAACAAGATTAAGACTCAATTAAGCAAAATGCCTTGTGAAGCAAAAATTTTGGTTTTGGGACAACATCCTCAATGATCACAACGGCTTTCAACCCAAACCCAACTCAAATGATGGACTTTAAGCAAGCTGATATGACAGAACAGCAACTTAATATGCATAACCAGCAACCCTAGAATCCACTAAAATGATCACAACTCACTCAATACTCAGCCTAAAGACCTCAAACCAGATGCATTATCTTCCTAACATGATGGCGCCCAAGTAAGAACCATGAAATGACTCCAATCTGCTGTGTTTATTTCTGCACGAATCCCAATGCAAGTACAGAATGGTATGGCTGCAAGGGAAGGGCAATTTTGCTCTATAAAATAAATGACTTCATTAAAAAATCTCAAACTTCTCAAAGAGGGGCGCCCTTAACTAGCAAATGCATGGGTAAACTACCCAGAACCAGAATAAAATCACACAAGGAGTTATGAGTCAAAACTTCAATCTGCAACACACTCCAGCAACTCCAGATTTTTGATTAATTTGCAATAACTGAATTACCACTGTTTAAACAACAACTACAATGCAAAACTCAATGGCTACAATGCAAAACTCACTACAGAATCCACTCAATAAGCAAACCTCTCCACTAGGTGCTATCTCTAAAGCACGAAGTCGAGCCAAGGCTAGGAGGCATTCATTCCTCGAAGCAGTCCAGCACCATTTCGGTAGCATAACATTACTCAAGATATCAAATGCCCAAATGAAGACCCAAGACTTCCTTTTATAATTTTGTGAAAACCCCACCAGAAGCTTCTAGAAACCCTAATTCTTTTCCCTCCAAGAAATAGCGTCACTTTTCTTCAAGGCTTCATTTTTGACTTTTAATGAAATTCATCTCTTCAAGATAGGCGTCCACTTAAAGCTTCAATTTTAACCTTAATAAATATAAAATTACCTCAATGAGGCGCCACCCCTTAAAGACCACCTTTTTAACACAACATTAAGTTATGAGACTAGGCCAAGGGGGTATTATAACATTAAAATATAACATTTTTAAAAGAAATGAACTTATCTCTCCAAAAATGCATCCCAAGGCCAAAATTGAACAAACCAACTGAGTCGACTGAAGAGGAAAGCCAATTGTGCCGAGAACGACAAGACCACTGCCAGAAATAGAATTTACTAAAAATAGTAAATTCCTGAAGGTGCTTAGAATGCCAAGAAAAACACACCATTGCAAAGCTCTCTGAAAACCCAGAAAGAGTCCTCCATTCAATCATCAATCCACGAGCAATAGCAACCTCCAAAACACGAAACCCTAATTTCACCTTTTGAGTAGTCTACGGGTCTCCGGAATAGGCCAACGGTCAACTAAAAAGATCATGCTCGAGAAGGGGACATTACAGAAATCATCTAATGTCAGCGTTGAAGTTTGGTGTGTTGAACATGAACAATGTATTATGAATTCAAGCAGCAAACAATCTGATTTTTTGCATCACGGCATAGAAGAGGTTAAGAGAACAGATAGCAGGTGTAATGAGTGGTTGCAAAGAGCTAGAAGAGCAAAGTTGTTGGCTGCTCAAGCAAAACAGCACCTACAGGATATCAAAGAACAATTCAGTCACATGGACCAAGGAAGGCAACAACTAGGTACTTTCCTACATCAAACTTCTTAACTTCAAAGGAATGAACATTCAGAAATTGAAGATAATGCGCATGATATTTATGGAGACATCATTGACAAGTATGGTGCAAATGTTGCTTTCATGATCATAAATAGTGATACATTGTCTTCACATGATTTTGATAATTACATGGTGATTGAAATGCTTCAAGGGGATATCATTGGTAAGAGGTTTTATCTTTTTGATCTCCAATCTTTCATGAATAAGCATGAAATAGGGATGATAGTTCCAAGGTACACAAGAGGTATGGCTTTGCATAGTGGTTTTATTATTCCTTGCTTCACAACATCGTTATTGGGAGGACCCATGGAATGTAAAGTTATGATTTCACCTAAGGCATTTTGTCTTAGAGGGTTGACTATAGAGACTAAGAGATGGCCTAACAAGAAGATCCTACAATTTGATAATGTTTAGTTTCTCATGAATACCACACCATGGAATTTGATAAAAGCAAAAATCATATCAGCTAAGGAGATGAAGGTATGGATCAGTTTTGTAACAGCTATGACATCTAGAAGAATTCATAACTTTCAGCTAGGCACACCTCTTAGACTAGCACTCATGGTTGAGCAGAAGATTGAGAGGTTCAAGGGACAGTTGACTACAAAAGAGTTAATCTCATTTGGTATACAGGAACCGCCTTATCTTCAGGAAGATAGCATGTCATCATCCAATGAATCGGTTGTGTTGGATGATGAATTCAAAGAACAAATGGAGTTCTCTTGTGTTGAGACACTAAATAAAGGCATTGATGATGTTTCTACAAGTGGAATTAGTGTTGTTCTAATTCCAAATTAGAATATATGTGTGGATGATTTTGCAAAAGAAAAAATAGTTATGTGACCCAAGCACTTCAGGAACAATCTGATGCTTCTTCGTGTAAAGCAGAAGTTTGTTATACACCCAATAGTCCACACAACCTGCATAATCAATTGAAGGTGAGCGTAGATGAGATTGTGGTAGCGTTGTCTCATCATGATAAAATGCACAAGCTGATCAAAAATCATCTTTGGATGGTTTAGTTGGAGAGAAGACAGAAGGGAGTTGAAGCAAAGTCTTGTCATTATAGTTTGCAAGTAATCAAGGAAGGTATGGGGGCAATGAAGTCAAATTATTTACATCTTTTCAGATTGTGACCACCTTCTCAACCTCGTTGAGATCTATTCAAACGCTATGAGAAGGAAAGAAGAAGAAGTTGATAAGCTCTCTCATGAGCTTAAGGTTTCCAGAGATTCCTTGAAGAGTACTCAGAAGGCCCTTTAGAAATCCGAGATCCAAGTTGATGAGCTATGCTTGGAGTTAAGCTTGGCTCAAGGTTCATCATGGATAGCAGAGACACCTTCGTCTAGGGTAGTGATGTGACTTTTTCACACATCACCCCATTGCAAATGGGGACCCCCTAATTTTTGCTTCGTTTGGGTCTTTTGACTTGATTTTGGTTGGTTTTCTTGTTGTCTCTCTCTTGTTTTGTCTGTCTTTCCGGGGATGTGCTCGTCTGAATTGAAATTTTGGCTAAGTCTGTGGAATTAGGGTTTGCACTTTTCATGTCAATTTGAGGTCAATTTGAATTGGTTAATTGCATTATGACTGCTGCATCATGATTAAGACACTTCAAACTGCTTGCCTGCAAATTTTGAGCTGAAACGGACAACTTGCTATTTTTAGCAGTCCAGGCTTTAGGAGCCAATTTCAGCGTTTGCATGTTGGAATTTTCAATGCATGTCTGGAGAATCTTTCTAGGTTTTTCAAGACCTTCGTGATGACATAACATGCAAGCCGAGATATTGATTTTCAACAACTCAGGCTTCAGAGGCTATATTTAGGGTTTGCATACGAAGTTTTTCGATGCATGTCTGGAGAATCTTTTCGGGTTTTCCGAGACCTATGCAATGATATAACATCCAAGATGAGATGATAACTTTCAACAATTTTGACTTTGAAGACTATTTTTAGGGTTTGCATGTTGGAGTCTTCAATGCATGTCTAGATATTCTTTGTGGGTTTTTTAGGAGCTTCGCAGTGATGTAACATGCAAACCAGGATCAAGACCTTTTTGCAAAGTTGTCTTCGAGAACAAATTTTAAGGTTTGCATGCAAGGTTTTTCAATGCATGTCAACTTATTCTTCATGGGTTTTTCAAGAGCTACACAACAAGGTAACATGCAAGCAGAGTTGGTCACTTTTTCAGACACTTACTATTTTTAGCAGGATCACTCCAGCAGCTGCCCAGCACTTCAACATCACAAACAGAGCGACATGCAACAGAAATGGGGTCAAACGGAGATCTTTTGAGCAACATGCAAGTCAGATTAGGGTTTCTAGCTTCAAGAATCAAAACGAAGGGTCAAACGCCAGAATCTCTGAAAACTGATGTATCCCACTGCGATCGATATCTTTCAAGGAATCCACCGGTAAATTTTGAAGGCAATCTGAGCATTTACTATTTATAGTAAGTCACTTCTAAAACAGGCTATAAATAGCAAGTCAGCGTGAGACACTAGTGTGAACAGGCCAGTCAACCCATGAGGATCACGTCAATCTGATTTCAAGTTAAACGGAGTTGCAAAAGTTTTGTAATCAAATAGTTACTATAAATAGCAAGTCATCTCCAGAAACAAGCTATAAATAGCAGGTCAACACACGGTGTCAGTGTGAACAGGTTAGTCAGGTAACAAGGATCCAGTGGCACAGATTTCAAGTCAATCCAAGTTGTAGAAGTACAAAATTAGGGGATTTACTAAAAATAGTAAACCAGAGAGGACAAGGCAAGTGAGGAAGCATGAAAATTTCTAAGTCTGAAGAAATGCCTCCTCCCCCTCTCAAATGTGCCCATGTTAGAGGTTGGCTTGGCAAAATATTTGTAAGTTATAAAAAATTCCTACAGACCCCTGAAAATGCACCCAAAGAAGCTGGAGGAGCTGGGAAAACTTGTCTAAGGCACGAAATTCCCCCTCACCGCTTGAAATGCGCCCACTTCACAAGGAGATGAAGAAAAAGCTTCTAAGTATGAAAAATTTCCTCCTCCACCCTGAAATGCGCCCAAGCAAGGGTGGTGGTGAAAAAAATTAAGGCATTTGAGAATTCCTGTAGGCCTACCTTAATGCGCCCAAGGGAGAAGTGGGACACAAAATTTTGCTGAAGCAATCAAAATGGAAGCTCACCTACCTAAGTACACCCACAGAGGAGAAGGCATGTGAAAAATCTTCTAAGTACTTGAAACTTGAAGCTCTCTACCCCAAATGCGCCTTGAGAAGAAGAGGAGGCTTAAAAATTTCTAAGTGTCACAAAATGAATGTACAAGGGGCTAAATGCGCCCAAACTTGAGGGAGGAGGCTTGAAAATTGACTAAGTCCTCAAAACTTGAAGCTCCTACCTCCAAATGCGCCCAAGGTAAAGAGGGGCCTCAAAATTCTTCTAAGGCATTAAAAGTGGAAGCTTGACCCTTGAGATGCGCCTAGGATGGGAGGAAGATCATGAAAAATTCTAAGTACTTGAAATTGAAAGCTCAAGGTCCCAAATGCACCTAAGAGTGGAGAGGGAGGTGAAAATTTTACTAAGTGCTTGAAATTGGAAGTTGACACCTCCAAGTGCGCCTAGGTCAAGAATTGAATGTTGAAATTTTTCTAAGTCATGGAAACTTGAAGTAGGCCATGGCAAATAAGCCCAAGGTAAAGGAGAGTTGATAAGAATTTTCTAAGTATTGAAAACTGAAAGTAGAGACCCCTAAATGCGCCTTGACTTGGAGATGCCATTGGAAAAAAAATTTAAGTGTGGGAAATTGGAAGCTCATACCCCCAAGTGCGCCTTGACTAAGAGGAGAGGGTTGGCAAACTTTCTAAGTGTCACGAACTGGAAGTAAGAGGGGTGAAAGGCGCCTTAACTTGAAGGAGAAGTGTGGAGAATTTTCTAAGGCAAGTAAACTCAAAGTATGAAAGGTAGAATGTGCCTTAGCTAAGAGGGGTGAGTGAGAAATTCGTTTAAGTGTTGAAACTTGAAGTAGGCCATGGTAAATGCGCCCAAGCTTGAAAGGAAGGTAAGAAAACGCCTGAGTGTTGAAAATTGAAAGCTCAAGGGTGGAGATGCGCCTAGATCAAGAGGTGGAGATAGAAAATATTCTAAGTTTCACAAAATGGAAGTAGAGGTCCTTAAATGTGCCTTAGCAACCTGAAGCAGTGGAAACTTTTCTAAATGTTGAAAATTGAAAGTGTAAGGGTGGAAGTGCGCCTAAGTCAAGAGGTGAAATTGAAAAGTTCCCAAGGCGTAGCAAAATGAAAGTTAGACCCCTCAAATGCGCCCAGAGTGAAGATAGATGCTTTGAAAATTTTCTAAGTAATGAAACTAGAAGAAGAAACACCTAGATGTGCCCTATCAACTGGAGATATCAAGAAATTTTTCTAAGTGTTTGAAAATGAAAGTGCACAGTGTCAAATGCACCCTAGGAAGGTTGAGCGGTAGAGAAATATCTTCAAGGAAGAGACATCAAGGTGAGAGGTTTTCTAAGGGAAAAATGAAACACCACCATCCTAATTGCACCATCAAAATGAAGAAATTTACAGAGCCCATCAAATCTGCCCATGATGAAAGGTTGTAAAGAAGGCAAATTCTACGGGAGAAAATGATGAATGAGGCCAATCAGACCTTGGAAATCAAAATGTTGGGATTAGGAAGTGAAATGAATTTATACTATAAAGCATTTTGATGCTCTTCTCTTTATCTGTTTTGCAGGATGAATGTCGAGGCCAGAGCACAATGACTTGAACCAATGAAGCAAGTAATCCAAGATGATATTACAACCTTGAAAGGAGATAAAGTTATGTGTTTCGAGCTCCTCCACGAGATTTCAGTTGCACCCACAACATGAAGGAAGATGTTGGAAGAAATGGCTAAGTGTTGAAACTCCTCCACATGGATCTAAATGTGCCCAACTCAGGTGAAGAAATGCTCAAGTCCAAGACCGGAAAATCCTTCAAGATCGGGATGAAATAAAAGATGAAGTACCGAGCATTGAAGATCATCCTTAGGTACTAAAGTATACCTAAGATGCAACGGTAGCAAGGAGAAAAACCACCATCAAACAAGAGAAAGAAGTTGCAATCTTGGAGTTTCAGGTTGAGAACATGCCTGCCATGCCGATTGAAGCTATGTTGGCCAGATTCATAGAGTTTGCAGTCAGGAAGTAGAACAGTGTGAACGCGTTTACAAACAGGAATCGTCTAGAAGATGGTGGACATTAATTGCTCATTTATCACTCCACTCTTCTTGGTAGAGGTTTTTAGGGTTAGGGTTTATGTGACTCAATCTGAGCCCTTCATTGTAATTGAATCTAAGTCGTCCATTGGACTGGGCAAACTATAAAAGGGGCACCCCCCCCCCCTCATTTGTAATTCATTAGATTAGAGATTAGAATAGAGAGACAGCTAGGCGATAGCTTCGTGATAGCATAGTTTGATAACATAGTATAGTTTGGAGAAGAAGGAAAGTTTTTCCTTTGAAAACTTTGTAAGAAATTGTTGTGAACACTCTCTCAATAAAAAGAGTTTTCATTGATGATGATTTCGTCTTTTGTTGTGAGCAGCTAGCAAGGTTTCTTCGTCCTTCCGATTCAAGTAGAATCTTAAAGTAGAATAAATTTCATTTCATGCATATAATAGATAGTAATAATGGAACGTGGTGTTTGATCTAAGCAAGCTTCGCTTATCCATACCACTAGCGGGCTCACTGATGGTGTGTTCGCCTTGTGTGGTCAACTGGAAACGTTGTGGACCTAACTTCAATCACAGTTTGAATGATGGTATGCGTCGTTGTGATGGTATCTTCATGTCAAGTGGCGGTTTGAATATCTTTAGTCACCTCCCTTGAAAATTGCAACAACTCCGTGGAAGCTGTCCGACACGAGGCAAAGGGAAGTCCGGTTGAAGTTTGCTGAAGTTGATCACCATACCCCACGCCTTGGGATAGAATTTAGGCTTTCTAAACCCTACACCCATTTTAATTCAGTACTTTCTAGTTAGTTTAGGAAACAAGAGCTTTGTAGATAAAACCTTTCAAGCATTCAAATTCCCTTCTCCACTATTGAACAATTTTGTAAGTCCCCTTGAAATACCAGCAAATCACATCAAGCCAACTGAGACTATCCACTGCATGAAGGAACCTTGGAGTTGAATGCATGATCTTTCTAGCAATCTTAGCTTGCAGGAGATTTTGTTGAAGAGAGGATAGAGTCGCCATTGGTAACTTTATTCTGTGTTGGTGCGGTCACGAAAAACACATCAACAGGCAGCCATGGCACATGATGAAGAAAGTAGTGTGAGATCTCCTAGTGTTCATACTCAAAATACAGGTGCAGTGCCTCTTTTGATGGTTAGGTGAGAGGAGACATTTGGTGAAGGATGCATTGTTCTTAATCTCGAGAGGCTTAAGCTTAGGTTTCCGATGGATCACAGTCTGTGGATTGGCGATAAGCTTGAGGCCAGGTGTGTTCCAGCTCTAAACCCTTGGGTTCTACCTCCTACGTTATTAATTGATGATTGTCCTACCTTGCTAGTCAGAGTTCTGTTAGGATACAACTTGAAGACAATAGTTAATTGGAGGGATGTTGGAGGATGGTTTGAGGATGAGTTCCTATCGTCCTTTGATAGTTGTAATATGCTTTGCTCCATCATGGACATGATTCACAAGTTGCATGGTGTTGTTCTGATATATATCAACAGCTTGTCGGAGGTTGGCATGTGCTTCCATGCACCTATGTTGGGCATCTTTCACATTTGTAGGAGACCACTCAATGTAGAATGGATTGTGGATGACATTGACACATCGGGCCCGAATACAAAATCAGGCATCATTGGAGAATCAGGCATAAGGCTCTACATTGGTGCGATAGAGATTGACATTAGACGGCCTTATCAAGAGAGGATGGTTTCTTTTGAAGAGATTGATGACCTTCTTGATGGTACTCTTCTTACTCCTGAAAGCAAATTAGGATACTTGCAATTGCTTTCAAATAGAAGTCTTGTTGACAAGGCTGCAAAGGGTAATGATGATGTTGCAAGACCAACCCATCCTATTTTGAGTTGTGATTCTTCATCTAATTATGGCAGTGTAGGATGGAATACACATGACTATTTTGGTATTCCATTGGCGCAGACATGAGAGTTTCACCTCGATTGCATAATGAGGTGTGCTTATCGGTTTACTTTCAGCCCACATACACAGGATTTGGCCATGTCTTTGATAACACGGAGAGGTGGGTTGAATAAGCGGTGTTATGGTTCACTTTGGTATGGTATGTTTCCGACTATAGTTGATGAGTCCAAGTTTTGCAAATCTCTTACTTTGTTCTCTCCAGTCGCTTGCATCCAAAAGCAGGAGTTTGATATTTGGTTCGATTGGATTCTAGAGGTTATCAGAGTGGCATAGCGGAAGTCAGTTAGTGTTGAGACTGAAGGACTTCTAATTTGTTCATGGGATCCAGATGGAGTTTACTTATGGACAATGTGGATGCATGAGGTTCATCACCGCAATTCTTGGATGGCATAACTCACTAAATAGCAAATGGTAGAGATCCCTATGCACAATATATATAGGGATGATTTACAAAGTTGGGATCCAAGAATTTCATTGCTGGGTGGTTGGCTTCATTGGCTGACAGAGTTTCATAGCATATTGGGTTCTAGCTGCATACAGAGGTTATGGATTAGCATATGCTGCCAAGACCATTTGGGATCCAGGTGGTTGGTGGACAGGTACAAATGGTTTGTTGTTCAGGATGCAGATGTTGTGGCAGTTGAGCTGGTTTGCAATTACGGATTGCTTGAGAGCAAGCAATCTTCGAGAAGGGAGGACTGTGATGTCCCCAATTTTATGATGGAGTAATTTAATTAATTTAATTGATTAAGTTGTCCAAAAATTAATGACATTTCAAAAGGATGGCTTAATTGATTATTTTAATTAAATTGAATAAGTGTTTATAAAGTTATCTCCATAAATTAAAATCAAAAAGGTAACTTTATTTATAATTAATTTAATTAAAGTGACTAAAATAAAATAATAAATTATAAAGTCACTTTAGGAATAAAATAATAATATTTCTAGAAGCTTCTTGGAGGAGATTGAAAAGTTCTTTATAAGGAGCTATGCAATATCCCTTGACAATTCTGATGTAAATTTGTTGTTTTAACCCTCAAGGAATATTGTCAAACACTTGATGTGCAAAGTGGCAGTTTGTTGTTATGATGTTTCAGTTTGCTTGCTTGTGTGAATTTTGAACGTAAGATGATGCAAATGCCTTGAAAAGAATGCAAAATGATTAAACTACAAGTAAAACATGAAATGCAATTTTTTTTGTGTTTTCCAAATGCAATAGATGACTTATGCAAATATAAATCAACACCTACAGCCAAGTGACATTATGTCACATAGTTGGCATGCAAACTAATATGCTGTCAAGATGAACATTACATCGAATATATGACTCCCAACTTATAAATCCTTTATTGAATGCAATCCCAAATATAATGATGTTATGAAGTTTCCAAGACTCTTTGCTTACATTGATCTATGCATACAACGCCAAATCTGATTACGGATGCTCACTTACAGCAGTAACACTAAGTGATTAAAATGACAAAGCAAACTACTGTAAATTGCAAGAGGAACCTGATTATAGAAGCACCCTATGTTGAAGATGAAGAAGCAGCCAATATCCAATAAAAAGAGCTCCTCTCAAGATCAAGTCGCAGCCATGAAGGTGCCGACCCTGTTTAGACTGAAAACTGGTGAAATAAAATAATCTCTACCCCTATACAACCTCCAACAGCAACCAGCATAGACGTCTATCCCTCTAGGATGGTGCGCCTCAACCCTCAAGCAAAATCAATGCAAGTAGAAGCCGCCATGAGCAAAATTGTGGCTCCCATAGACTGAGAATGATGACTGATAATGACTGATGATTGATATCAGATTATGCAAAATGCAAATCGACCTTGGCTAGCAAAATCGATGAAGACTCTAATGCTCAAAATATCCTCAAATCGAACTTCAAATCAAACTAGGTAAAATTGGCCCTTGGCCACAAATTTTCGCACCAATGAAACGACTGAAATATACTTCCCAATTTGCAACCCTTTGAAGGATATCTCACTTAAGTTATGCTAATCTATGGGAGTTTTCGTTCCCAAAGACCAAGTAGATAATCTGCAGAAACCCTTGCTCCAGAAAAGCTCATCAAATGCAAATGTCAAATAACTCGATGCCTAGAAGCTTGGCTTGTTCTTCTTTTATACTTTTTCAATACCACTTCAAGAAGCTTCTAGAAAATAATATTATTTTATTTTAGTGACTTTATGATATAATTTTTATTTGAGTCACTATATTCAATTAATTAAATATAAGGTTACTTTTTTATTTTAAATTATTTAATAACCTTATAAAATAATTAACTTAATAATTTCTCCCTTATTTCTCCATTTAGCCTTCGAGAGCATAAAGGCTAAATTATCATTATAATGGCCGCTAGCAAGGGGACATTACAAGCTATGAGCTAGCCATTTGAGCATGTCTTGGATTATACTTTCATACCAGTTTGGTGAGAGCTTGAATGCTTGCTTGTCCGAGGGTTTGAAGACTCTAGGATACCAATTTCGATTGTGAAAGATCCAACCTAGCTGGAGTTTGTGAAAGATCAACCCTAGCTGGAGTTTGTGGAGGGAATCACATCAGGTTTCCTACAGGTTTGATTATTGCAAATTTAATGGTCTTTGACCAAATTTGGATGCACAGGGAGTTCGATTTGCTTGGAGGAAGCATTGAATATTTTGGGAAATCATTTTCAGTATTTGCATATTGATTTTCTCATGGTAGTTGTTCTTCACTGCTGGGAAAAATCGTATTTCTTCTAGACATTCAAGGCGCAGAAATTATGGCATTAGAATTATTCAATTTTGGAGGAGTTTCAATTCATTGGCGGGGCTTATCCATAGTCGATTCATTGCTGGGAATTTGTGGCTCATCCAGCACTCAAGGCGCAGCCATTTTGATACAAAGAACAGTTCGATTTTTGATAGATATCATTTGTTTGTGGCACTTGAAGGGAGACGACTTCATGCTGGTGTAAGATGTCACAGTGGCAACCAGTTTGATGTGTAGTGGAGGCTGCTAGGTCGTGGCTATAGGCATATCATATCGCTGCACTTCCTTGTCTTGGCATCTACAGGTTGGGTCAATTCATCATTTGTTTTACATTGTTGAGTCTTGCATTCATATAGTGGTAATCGTTGTCATCACAGCTGGGTCTATCATTTGTCATTGTTACCTTATAATCAGTCCATGATGTTTTTGTAAGCAATCAGCATTTGCATAGCATTGTAATAATTCTGATATTCAAACTGCAATTCGATATATAATGGAGTTGGGAGTTTACATGGCAATTGTTTGTGAAAATGTCTACTAGCTATAATATTGCTCATTTGAATAGATGCATTTCATTTCCAGTCATCTTGTTGTACCCCAAATTAAAAATTTTGCTACACTTAGGCATTTTGAAGAAAAAGTTAAAAGTTTTGTTAAAATTGTCAAAAAAGGTCAAAATTGGGAACTTGTGTGCCTTGCATGAGGGTCAAAAACTCAAAATTTTCAAAATCTGATGATCTGGGTCTACTTAGAGCCACCAAGTCTACAAAACCCACATCTCAAGTTTTTGGCCCTAAATTTTAGGAAATTTTCTATTTTTAGAAACTTTCTAAAAATATAACCTTTTTCTGGGTTTCTTCTCAAATGGATGTTGGCAAAATTTTCTAAATATAGAAAGTTTGGCTGCTAGGGTTCAAACTGATTTTGATTGGTCGAAAATACTTCCTCATCAGGCTGGTCCAATCGGAATCGTAAAAAGATTAGTTTTGCCCTAGTGGGTCTATTCTGCTTTTTCAGAAGCTTTTTTCAAGAGCTCCAAGGTCATTAATGAAGGTCACTCAACTGCCAAGTGTCAGATTCAAACATTCAAGCACTGAACAGAAGACGAGAAACGATGAACGTGAACGCAGAACGGAGAATGGAGAAGGGATGTTATGAAAGTTGAAAAATGTAAAATTTTGGCTAAGTCTGGAAAGTTCAAGCACCCCAGCTTAGCTTAGTCTAGGCACCTAGATGCTCATGACTTAGAATTTTTTCTAGTCTCCAGCAATCAAGGTAACAACAAGCATGAGGAATGAAGGAAGAACTGAAAAAGTTGAAAATAAAACTATCTTTGGAGGAGATGGGCGCCCCAAGTAGCCAGGGGCGCCCAGCCTTTCAAGAGGTCAAATGATGGAATTAGAGTTTGCTCATCCCAGACAATGTTGCTCAGAATCTTCTCAACTCCGCAGTGAATCCATCAACGCATTCATCTGATCAATCAGTCATCCAAAACTGAAGATCGAACGAAGAGGTCTCAATAGAGAAGTAGAATGCAAATTATCAAAGAGTATTCTGTATGGAAATTTTGGGCGCCCTAAGAGGAGATAGGTGCCTAGGGTTTTGGAGGCTCAAATCTAGCAATTAGGGTTTGCTAGATCAGTCAATCTCTTCAGAATCCTTCCAACTTCGCAGTGGATATCTAATCCTGGTCATCAGACTCATCAGCTATTGGCAAATTCAGATCGAATGGAGGACACAACATGAGGTTTCAAGTTTGAGGTTGAGGAAGAGCCAAAAATGACTAAGGCTGGAGATCCTGGGCGCCCAAAGAGGAGATAGGCACCCAAGCTTTTGGGGCATCAAATGAATGAATTTGCAGTTGTAGCCTCCCACATGTTCTCTTCAATTTTGAAGCAACTCTCCAACGCAATCATCACCAAGTCCATCGGAGTTGGCAGTCAGCAGATATTGAAGACAGAGGGGGGGAATGAAGTCAAAGGCAAAATGAAAATCTCAAGAAAATTCTAAGTTTGAAAGCCATGGGTGCCCTAGCCAGCCAGGGGCGCCCAAGCTTTTGAGGCCCTAAAGGCAATTTTCAAAAAATATCATTCCCGAGAGACCCCCTTTAGAATCCTCCAAGCTATCCAATGAGCCCAGCCATCAATTCGTCAAACCTCTAGATCATCTAGAATTGCGAAATCATTTGAAGGAGAGGAAACAAGCAAGAAATCGAAAAATGTGAAAAATGGCAAACACTGGTAAGCCTAGGTGCCCATGATTTTGAGGGGCCAGATGAAGTTTTTATCAGAAGTTGCCTCCAAAATAATCTTCTCAAAATCAATCAGGCTCCGTGATGGATCATTCTGCTAGATCACAGGATTCACCGAGCACCTGGAATCGAGGATCAAATTGAGGTCAGAATCAAGCAAAATCTTGAAAATGGTGAAAAAATGGTTAAGTCTGGAGAGGAAAAGTGCTCCAAGCCAAGAAGGGCGCCCAAGGCTGAATGCCTTAGTAAATATTTCAATTTTTATCATGCATCAATAAAAAGTGTCCAAGTTCAACGAACTTGCTGAGGATTGGCTTCAAAAGTTTTAAAGCAGAGAATAAAGCGTTTTATTTATCCTCCACAACTTATTTAAGAAAGCTTTCGATTTCATTATTCACTTTTTGCAGGTTAGCATCCAAGAGCAAGAGAGGAGGAGACATAAAATTTTATTCTTTTCAGGATTCAAGAGCCAAAATGTGGTGCTTTTTCACAATTCATATTTTCCAGATCAGCACACGAAGGAGCTCACTTATTCATACTTTATTTCTCCAAGGCATCCATTTTCAAAAGAAGGGGGTCAATATTTTCAATTTCCAACAATCTTGGTCAGCTCAATTCTTGATTCTCTACAACTTTGAAGAACTTTTCAACTTTCAAGAACCTACTTTTTTCTCGCATGTCCAAGAAATCTTCATTATTTTCAAAAACTGATCAACTAGGTCCACATAGAACATGATTCTACACAAAACCCAGCTCTCAGCCTTTTTGATGAAAATCCTAGAATTTCAGGGTTTTTGCTTTTTTGACCAGCCTTTAGTATTTTCCAAAATAGACGATTTGGTCCTTTTAAAATGAAGTTCTCTACAAAACCTAGGTCCTAGCTTTTTTTCAAGAAAACTGCTTTTTTCAGGAGAAATCAGCCTTCAATTTTCAGCCATTTTCCCAAAAGGTGTTCGAACATAGTCTAGTTTACTATTAAAATTCAAGTTTTTCAACATGCAATACTCTCCCATGGGATTCGGAACCAAGCCAGTATTGTATCTTGCAACCTCAAGCTGGACGATGTTGAGAAGTGCTTTTCAAACACCACCATGGACAAAAAACTTCATCATCTCAACTGAAGAGCATGAAAAGGTGTGATATGAGAAAAAGGACAAGTATGAGAAAAGAGTTGTACAATACCCTTCCGTTGGAAATCAAGAGAAGTGTTAGAAACATAAAGTTGCAGAGCCATCAAGTTATCAATTAGTGAATCATCTTTTGGGGCAGCAATGTCTGTCAAGAATAGAACTCATAAAGCAGCTGAAGAGGTCAAAGATTCTCTAAGTTCAATTGTAGAAGGTGAGGAAATCCTGAAAAAGCAGAATATGGCTATAGATAATATCAACGTTCCTGATAGAGATACAGTTTCCCGCTTTTTAGCAAATGTGGTTGAGATTTAAAGCAAAGTGAACTTGAAGCTTTTTTTGAGCTTTCCATTCTTATCCATGCTTTCTTTCTATCCCTATCTCAGGCTTATCCATTCTTTGAAAGAGAAAAGAAAATAAGTTGTAATAGTTGGCACTTTCCCTGTTTTATGCTTTCATAGGTTGTTAGATAGTTATTTTGTTTTAGTTTTAGAAATAAAGCTTGCATGTTGGCAAGTCTTAGTTGTAAAATCAAGGAGATTTTAGGGTTCCCTACTCCTCTACTTGTGTATAAATAAGGGCAGTCTTGCCCATTTTTCTTTAACAGCTATTGTGATAGAAAATTGCTGAGCCTATTTTGCTAGCAAGTTGTTGTTCAATTTCATGTTCACTTAGTGTAAGAGCAAGCTTGTATGCCTCTTTAACTGCAGGTTATTGTTCAGTTCTTGTGTCTTGTATCAATGTGTTTTGGTTGATCACTAAACTGTATGCCTATTTTTGCTACTATCCTGCTGTCCCAAATGTGTAATCTTTTGTTCTCAAGATTTGAGAAATAAAGTCTTGTGCCTACTTTGCCCTGATACAATGTCTCAAATTTCTGTTTTATGTGTTATGCTTATGTGATCTCTATTTCAGCTTGCATTGAAAATAAGTAGATGCGCGTTGGGAGAAAAGTTTATTTAAGTATTTATGTCAAAGAATCATTCCTTGTTCATTTCTAACTCTCATGCTCTGCGTTTACTTGAGAAGTTAGAAACATCATTAGAGTAGGCTTAGTCGTAGTTGAACTTCTAAAAGAGAAAATCTCAGCTACAGCGCTTGAGTTTTATAACCTTGTGCTCTTAGCTGAACAAAAAGATAGGCAAATTAGTTTTAGTTTACTTTCTTTTAAGCAACATCAGCAAAGAGGGAGCTTCCCTTCCTAATTCGAAGAGCAATTTATCTATGCATATTTGTACGTTTCTAATCCGCATTCCAGAGGTGCGAATTGAAACGCCAACACATCTAAAAGTCTTGAAAATTTAGAAAAAGCTTGCATTGCATATCTCTTTGCATTTTCAGCTTTGTTACCGGGTTCTTCATTTTAGCCCCCCGAACTGGCCAAAATACGTGTGGGTTCTGGTTCGGGTTCAGTTCTTCTCTAAGTTCGCCTAGGTTCTCCATTTTCCACCCGAGTTATCTGTGGGTCCTTCTGGCCGAACCCGGGGAGAACCCAAAAGGACTCGGATGGACCCATGTCATCCAGCCTAGAAAAAGGCAAAAACTCAACTTAAAAACAAAAAATAAAACCCTAAAAAGTGCCCAGATTGCCTTATATTGACTTGGCCGACCAAATGAGGCTCATTTTGCAAACTCAAAAGAGCAAAAACACCATTTTTTTGCCTCCAAGCTAAAATAGTTGATTTTTGCAGGTTTTCTCCTTTTTTTCAAAGGTGAGATCATGAGAGCTACAAAGGAGTTCAACTAATAGAAACAAGAGAGGAATAGGTGCACTAAGAAGATCAAGCAATCAAAGGTGAGTGAATCTATCCTCTTTTTTTTAGTTTTCAATAATTTTTTTGAAGATTTTTCAAGTTTTTTTTTCTTTTTCTAGTAAGGTTTGAAATTTTTTAAGAACATTTTATGCAAAATAAGGGGTTATAATGCCCATTTTTTCTTAAAAAAATTACTTCTTTTTATTTATTTTAGGTTCATATCTTCATACAAAATGGCCAATAGTTCTACTTCAGTTGGAATAGGTGCAGAGAGTCAATTTAAATATGATCCAGGCTCACCTCTTTGGCGACATATGACAATGATTCAACAACTTCCCGGTGGTGGGGGTTATGTTTGGCATTGCAGCCAATGTGGAACTACATATAGGAGCTCGTACTTTCGAGTGAAAGCCCATTTATGTGCTATTGGTAATCAAGGAATAAAAGCTTGCCTTGGGCCAACTAAAAAAGGGTTGACAAATCAAATAATGGGTTATATTAAAGAACAAGAGGACACTATCAAGGCATTCAAAACACCAAAGGCTACAGGCCATCCTATTATGAAGAAACGTAAAAATAAAAGTAAAATCTTGCAAAGACTTAGCAGCTTATAAGAACCGGCTGGCCCACATCCTTTCATGGAAATGGCACAATCTTCTGAAGGAGAAAATATGTCGATGACACGAAAAAGAGGCTCATTGGATAAAGCCTTCAAAAATGAAGCAAGGGAGTTGGCAGATGAAAGCATTGCACGTTGCATTTATGGCAATGGGCTTCCTTTCAACCTTGTTAGATCACCTTATTGGCGGGAAATGGTGAAAGCCATTTCTAAGACAACTCCTGATTATGTTAGTCCTGGGTATGAAAAGGTGTGAACCACCTTATTGGCGAAGGAGAAATCTTCAGTAGAGGTAGCATTGAGAGTAATCAAGGATACATGGGTTGAAACAGGTGTGTCCATCATTTCTGATGGATGGAAGGATTGCAAAAATAGACCATTGATCAATGTTATAGCAGTGTCCCCTAAAGGGGAGATGTTTTTGAAGGCAGTTGATTGTGAAGGGCAAATAAAAGATGCAAGTTTTATTGCCAATATCCTCATAGAATCCATTGAAATGGTGGGGCCTGAAAATGTTGTCCAAGTCATAACGGATAATGCTAAAAACTGTAGGGCAGCTGGGGCTATAGTGGAGGCTAGATATGGTCACATTTTTTGGACACCATGTGTAGTCCACTCACTCAATTTGATAATGCAAAAGATTGGTACACAAATTGAGTGGGTCAAGCAAATCTACGCAGAGGGTGAGGAGATCCAAATGTTTGTGACTAATCATCATATGTCACAAGCCATCTTCAGGACCTTCTCCAAGTTGGAGTTGCTGAAGGTAATTTAAATTTGATTTTTTAATATAATTTTTTATTTTTTTATTTTAATTTTTCATTGCTGATTTGTGACATGCATTTTCTTACCATGTTAGGTTGCTGAAACTCGATTTGCATCTCACACAATCGTCTTAAGATGACTTGTGAAGGTGCGAGAGGCCTTGGGTTCTATGGTCATCAATAGCTTGTGGAGTGTATGGAAGCAATCAAGCACAGAAAGAGCCCAAAAAGTGAAAGCAATGATCTTAGATGAAGAGTGGTGGGCTCGTGTGGAATATGTTTAAAATTTCACTGAGCCTATTATCAGCATGATTAGGTATGTTGATACTGATCGCCCATGTTTGGGTGAAATTTATGATGGCATGGATTCCATAGTGGAGAAAATAAGAGCAATAATAGATGCCAAGGAACATGACCCAATGGAAACATTTTTCAAAACTGTGAAAACTATTATTGTTGACCGTTGGAACAAGATGACCACCCCTTTACATCTCTTAGCATTTGCTTTGTCACCAAAGTATTATAGCAAAGAGATACTTTCATTGTCGAGGAGGGTGGCACCATATAGGAATGCAGAGGTTGCTGCTGGCTATAAGGTTGCATTTAGAAAGATATTTGCAAGATGAAGAAATCCAAAGCATTGTCATGAACGAGTTTAGCCAATTCATATCTGCAAAAAATCATAATGTTTCTGCTCATCTAGACAAATATAGGAAAAATGTTGATGATTGGTAGTATCTACATGGTCAAGGCTCCATTTACTTGCAACCTCTTGCAATTAAAATACTCTCCCAAGTATGTATCTTTTTATTTTTTATTTTTTTTTTTCATTCAATGCTATTATGCTATATATTATGATTATTATCGGCAAGTAAAATTAAATACTAATTACTAAATGTTGTGTGCATAATCAACAAGTTGCAAGTTCCTCATCAGCTGAGCGGAATTGGAGTACATACTCCTTCATCCATCAAGCGCAATCGTTTGGGTGCAAAAAAAGCAGAGGATTTGGTCTATGTACACTCCAACCTTCGTCTCTTATCACATAAGAAACCTGAATACAATGAGGGTGTGTCAAAGAATTGGGATCTTGCCCCTGAGTGTGCTGATTTAGATGCTACAGTTGCACAACTTACCTTGGCTTCTATAGATGACAATGAGGCAACTAATGCACCTAGTGGGAGTGGCAATCCAATTGATAGTGGTTCAAATGAAATTGAACCAATTGAGGACGACGAATTTGATGACGAATTTGAAGAATACTAATATTGAATTAAATATTGTCTTGGACTCTTGATTGTAATTTGAATTTTCAATGTGTAATGACATTTTAAGACTTGAGTATTTACTATTTAGTAATTTACTATTTACATTTTTGCAAATTATGAATATGATTACAGATTATATGAGGTATTACCGTATGGCGTATTTCATTGTTTCAATATTCTATGGCATTATGGCATTATGATCATATGATTATAATTTTGAGCATGCTTATGAGTCTATGGCATTATGTTTATAATTTAATATTATATATATATATACACTCCTGTATGGCCGTACCCATACCCGTACCCTAGGGAAAAAAAAAAAATTGCTGAACTGGCGAACCCAAACCCAAACCTGCATCCGAATCCATACCCAAACCAGCAACTTAGATTTTCAGTCATTGGCATACTTTAGTTAGAGTCATTTTATGCATTGTATGACAAAAAGCAAAAAGAGAAAATCATTTACCAGCTGAAAGGAGATTGCACAACAACTATTTGACAAAATTCCAAAACATTCAAAATTGAAAATTAAGGACGGAATTTGCAAGGGTCTTTACAGGGGAGTTCAGTTTGCTTTAACATGAGACTTACTACTTTTCAATCTTAGTTTTGCGAATGGTGTATATCTCTTGCAATTTTAGTGGCAACTCTAGCTCTATTTTCAGACTATCAAATTTGAAAATCCTAACCCCAACATTTCGGGACTGTAGCTTACCCACATAGAATGAACATGAATTGCAAGATACTCCATAGAACTTATATCAGATATCTAATCAAAGAAATGAACAATGAGAAGGTGTCGAGGTTAGATACCAGAGAAATTTATGTATCTATCAAAACAGGAGCAAATGTGCTCAATCATTAGACATTTACATAATATAAAGAATCTATACCTTAAATACAACATAACATTCCTCTTATACCGAAAAATGTTAAAACCTCACTTTTTGATCTATTTTTGAACACTCATATTCTCATGATATTACAAATCTTCAAATGCCTAGGCCTTCCTTCTGTTTAAGACCCAAAATCTAGACAAAATATTTCATTTGCCTCACTAAACAATCAACTTGACACATTAGTTGTATTTCACATTTATTAATATGTGCTTCCTTCCACAAAAAACTAAGAGTTTCTAATGCAATTGAATAGGTTAAATGAGTTGACTCGTACTTGCTTTTGTTGCCATACGCCTTCAAAGACAACTCTCTAAGGGCAACATAGTGGCATCATCATACATCTTATCCCCTAGACTCTCTAAGCAACTCAACCATGAGAGCTTCATCTTATTGAGCCCCTTTTGATTAGAAATGAATTGATCATTGAGTTTAATGTCATTAATGACAAAGAGAGGCTCCTCAACACTGTTTAAGTGATTGTCTCCCTTTTTATGATTTGGCACAGAATCTACAATCTAGAAATTTTGCTCAAACTAAATTCCATTCAAAGCACTACTACAGAACTCCTACACATTTTCTTGACATTTTCTCCAACATCCCATTTATTTTAAGCTTTCTTCCTTCTTGGATCCAACATTATTAGCCCAAGCTTCTCCATGTTCAAACATTCATCTAAAATATTACTAATTGAACTCTCAATCAATATCTGTATAATCTTTTGATATTGATCTTCTTCTTCCTTATGTACCCTATTACTCATGTTCCCTAATAGCAATATGTCGGAGGCTTAATTGTTTTGATTGCTCAATCTCCTAAATGAAAATCACAACTTTAGAGACAACAAAGGAAAATGACAGAACCAACTACCCACTGCAAAGTGATCCTACCAAATTGTGAACAAGTTTACATGTCACTTTTAATTCCTACATGGTACTACACATCTTCCCACATAAGACCCCTCATGTAAGAAAGCATCCAAATCATGTTATCATATTGTAGGCACTTAAAATTCACTTCCATGTTTCAACTTAACATCGTCAAACTTCCATCAATCTGTATCATTAATCTTACATCACATCTTCATTAATTAATTAAATATATCCAATTTCTATAATATATTTTCTTCCAATAATTAATTAAATATATACTATTTATTTAATTAATTAAGTTGACCCCCATCATCAATTAATTTAATCATATTTAATTAATTCATATTACTAGTTAATTAAATAAATCCAAGTTATCAGTTCTTGTACGGGGCTGGGTATAGGTGCAGGTACGGGGTTCGCATATGCCAATACGGCAAAAGAAAATTTGGGTACAATATGGCTGGGTGCAGCTATATATATATATATATATATATATATACAAAAAATTTAAATTATTAAATATTATAAAAATTATACTCATAATTGCCAATAAACAAAATATGTAAATACCTCAATTTGGAAAAAAGTAAAAACTCATAAATTCATAATTCAATGACTTTTTAAATGTCAGTACACAATTAAAATTACAATCAATATACAATAATCTTCATATTGCTCTTCATTGAGAGAATCAAAGTCAACATTTGGTTCAATTTCATTTGAACCACAATAAATTACAATGCCACTTCCACTAGCCATGTCATATGTAGAAATTGTCTCATCTAAAGAGATTTTTGGCAAGTTGTGAGACAAAACATCTAAGTCAACACGCTCAATAGTTAGATCCCAATTCCTCATCACCCTATCATTGTAATCAAGTTTCTTATGTGATAAAAGATCCCAATAACTAGTGGGGGTTGAGGGGCAACACCCCTCATGAGGGTCTAGGGGCAAAGCTCCCACCACCAAGCCAAAATTAAGGCCTTTGAAAACAAACAAACCTTCATGGTGCACACCATTTTCACAATTGTATCATTTGAGGGCAAAATTAAGTATTTGGCACCTTTTTGTTTATAAACATATTTTATTTAAATGATTTATTTTTCTTTGAACAATACTTGGGTCCCTTGGATTTTCCCAACAGACCCTAGGCAAACTCAAGCCACCCCCATCTCAGGATTGGTATATGGACCAATTTGGTACAGGACTAAGACTTGAGGGAGGATACTCAACAACATAGAATAAATCCAATTTATATAAATAACCTAGTTTAACCTTCTTCTAACTAATTAATTAATTAGGCTAATCCATTCCTCTAATTTCCTCCAAATCATTTAAATCATTTTCCCTCAACTAAAATCCAAGTAAATCACCTTTCCATCTTCATCATCTATTCAAATCCTAAATGTATCTCCATCCTCCATTTTCACTTATTTAATTCATTAGGCTAATCCATCCCTCTAATTTCCTCCTGATCATTTAAATCATTTTCCCTCCACTAAAATCCAAGTAAATCATCTTTCCATCTTCATCATCAATTCAAATCCCAAAAGCATCTCCATCCTCCATTTTCACATGTCTCCACACTCTCCCACATGTGTGAATCTTCCACATGTTCAAATCTCGAACCTCCAATCCAAGATTCAATCTTCTCCATCCACTTGACTGGAGGGCTTCAAAGTATTCTGACTCTGAAGATGAGGAGTCTATTGATCATGATATAGCACCACCTGATTTTCCTCAGGACTCACATCCAGATGACTTTGTTCCGGACATCCCAGGCGATGTTGTTTCTCCTATTCCAAATGTTGGTACTTCTACTCGTCTGCCTAAGTGGTGGGCAAAGACTATCGGCGATCTTCATGATGATGAACTCATTGAGGGCAGATCAGTTCGTAGAAAGAGCAAGCAGCCCAACACAGTCAATTTTGCTCTTATGGCCAACATCCACAACATCTATGAGCCTTAGACATTTTCAGAGGCCAAAGGAATTCCAGAGTGGGAAAAGGCTATGGCGACAGAATATCATAGTCTTCTGAAAAATCACACTTGGCTTCTTTTTGATCTTCCTCCTAGGAAGAAACCTATCAGTTGCAAGTGGGTTTATAAAGTCAAGTATCATGCCGATGGTACTCTAGATAAATACAAGCCCAGATTAGTTGCTCGAGGATTCACACAGCGGGAGGGCATTGATTACGAGGAGACTTTTGCTCCTACTGCCAAGATGAGCACAATTCGTCTTATTCTCGCTACTGCAGCTCAATTTGGATGGACAGTTCATCATATGGACATCAAGAGTGCCTTTGTCAACGGTGAGTTGCAGGAAGAAGTCTACATGACGCAGCCTCCTGGTTTCAAGGTTGCCGGCAAAGAACATCAGGTATGTAGGCTCGTGAAAGCACTCTATGGACTAAAACAGGCTCCCCGTGCATGGTACATCAAGATTGATCAATACTTGGTTGACCATGGTTTTCAGCGCAGCCCTTCAGACAGTAATCTGTATGTCAAACACTCTAGTGATGATATCCTCTTTCTTGTTGTCTATGTTGACGATTTGATCATTACTGGCAGTTCAGCGCATATGATTGCAGCAATCAAATAGGATTTGTGTCAGATCTTTGACATGACAGATTTGGGGCTTCTCCATTACTGTTTGGGTATTGAGGTTTGGCAGACAACTGATAGTATTTTTATCTCTCAGTCTAAGTATGCTCGAAGTCTGCTTGACAAATTTCAAATGCAAGACTACAAACCTGCCTACACACCTATAGAGAAGGGGTTGAAGTTGTCAGCCAACTCTGATTCATCTCCGGTCGATGAAATGACATTCAAGCAACTAGTGTGTAGTCTCATCTACCTCACTGCCACTAGACTTGACATCAATTTTGCAGTGAGCTACATTTCTCACTTCATGACAGCTCCAAAAGATGATCATTGGATTGCAACAGAGTGGTCAGAAAAACTCAAGTCCTGATTTTATGGTCGTTTCAAAGTCACCAAGAGTATCAGAGAGGTGGCTTATGAGTTGGAGGTACCTGAGAGTATCAATGTGCACAATGTCTTCCACATTTCTTGCCTTAAAAAGGCACTTGGTGAAAATGTGGTTCCTTCTATAGAGTTGCATCCTTCCAATGAGGAAGGAAAGTTGATATTGGTTCTTGAAGCTATGATTGAGGTAAGGGAGTGTACTCTACGAAAGAGGGTGATTAAAGAGTTTTGTTAGTGGAGGATGCTACTTGGGAGAGTAAGCAAATATTACAGCACCTAGAGTTGTGATTGATTGAGGACAAGCAATCTTGGGGAGGGAGGGCTACAATGTCCCCTTCTTGCACCTGATCAATTGGAGATCTCCATTAGCCTATTCCAGGGTTCCCATAGGCTTAGTGGCTTTGTGGTGGTTTTCGATGCTTCTTCTAGCAGGGATTACTATTTTTAGCAACGGCCATTTTCAATACTTACTATTTATAGTAAGTCTTAGTGCATCTCTGTTTGTGCCAGTTTGGAGTTTTGGCTCACTTACTATTTCTAGAAAGTGCTATATTTAGTAACTGTCCTCGACTCCTAATCAGCAGCTCAATGCAGAGTTTCCTTTTTTGGCAAGGGTGAGTTCCTTCAATAGTCAAAATTATTATTTGTTTATTCGTCACTTAAGTTAATAAAGTTGCTATTTACGTTACGTGAGAATAAGAATGGGCTATAAAAGACCCCCTTGGCCTAGTTGAGCAGCATTGTTTTTAAAGAGGGGACAATCTACTTTAAGTTGGACACCTATAATAAAGGTTTATTTCATAAATTAAAGGCTTATATCGTGCCTCCAAAGGTGGACGCCTAGTCCAAGGGAGACATAAGGAATTTAAAATAAATAAAAAGGCTCATGAAGGGAGTGTGGGGTTTTAAAGGAAAAAGATTTCAAACTTGGTTGCCCTAATTTTCATCTCACCTCTATAAAAGCATCTCTTTGGCTCTTATTTGTTCATCTATCTTTTGGCAGCATAACAGGATGTTGTTGGAATGCTTCCAGGGTACTATTTCTGCAAGCTGAGGATGAAAATCCTCACTGTTTGTAGCTGGTTTCGGTGGTAAAAGATCCACCCTAGCCGAGAAAAGGTGATTCTACTTCAGGGATCACAGTGGGTATTCATAGAGTTCTGATTTTGATCATTTGGAGGTTGAATAATGAAGATTTTCTCAGTGTTTTGATGTGGGGTTGAAGATTTTGGTGTGCTTATTGGTTTGCTTCTTTTTGGTGGTCTTTTGGAGGCAATTAGAGGCGTTTTCAAAAGTCTGATTTACATTTCCAGAATTCTGGAAACTCTCTTTTCACAGTGGCTAAAAGTGCAAAACTGTTTGTAGCTCCATGGGCGATCAAGGATTCGTTCTAACTTTTGGGTATTGTTGCAAAGGAATCCTCTCAGCTAGGCACCACATTTCAAGTATTCATTTGCAAGTTTTGGTGGAGTTTTGATTTTAGGGAGCAAATCGCCCCTCCTAGGGAGTCGTGCCACTTTGGGGTGCTGAATGATTGGGTTGGGTCTGCTGTTGTATAGACCTGTGATCTGCCCTTTTTGGAGTTTGTGCAGCTGTCCTATGGTGTGAGTTCGCTATGGTCATTTGGCAACTATTGTATCCTAAGTCACCATATTCGGCCGAATTTCAACATGAAATTCGAAATTCGTCGAATTTCAAAAAAAACTTAAAAATTCGTTTATATTCGATGAAATTCGTACAGAGAAAATCGCGTCCAAAATTTTCATAAAGCGTTTTTTTTTAGGGTTATTTTAAAGCGTTTTTTTTAGGGTTATTTTTAACGCGTTTTTTTTAGGGTTCTTTTGGTTATAAAGCTGGCGGCGACGCTTATTATCAAACCACGGTCCACCAGTTCACACGATTTTTAAGCGAACAACGGCTCCAGCAAACTTCGTCCTGCAACTTTGGCTTCGGCGTCACTTCACCTTCTGCAATTTCGGCTTCGGCTCTCCTGCAACTTTGGCTTCGGCGTCACTTCACCTTCTACAATTTCGGCTTTGGCTCTCTGATTTGGTCTCGACTCCCTGCAATAGTCTTCATCTTTCCAGAAATAGTCTTCTTCCTGCGTTGCCGTCGTTGAAGAAAGAGGTAGGCAGTGAAGTTTACATTTATTTATTTTTAATTTTTAGGGCTACGCTGTTTGTTTTATTTTTTATATTTTATTGTTTTATTTTTAGAGTTTAAAATGTAAATTATATTAAGATATTATATATTTATAAGTTTATACACGTTATGTTTATAATTTTATTATTTAGTATTTTTATTCATATTTAGCCTTTCGTAGTTTTATTATTTTTAATTCTACAGCTTTCACGCTTCAGTAAATATATTTTTTAATATATTTACTGAAACGTGAAAGTCTGTAGATTTAAAATAATAAAACTACGAACCTAAATATGAATATAAATACTAAATAATAAAATTATAAAACAAAGCGTATAAATTTATAAATATATAATATATTAATACAATTTAAGATTTTCAATTTTAAATTTATATGAATAAATTAATATTTATTAATTATTAGATATAGTTTTAAAATTTACTTATTAGTTTTTAATTAATAATATTTAGTATTGTTTTGTTTTTGAGCTTTTAAATAAAATTTAATATTTTTTATTTTGTTTTTTTAAGTTAATAAAAATACAAAATAAAAAATATTTTTATTTTATGTTCTAAAGAAATGATTTAGTGTTTTCATTTTATTTTTTATGTTAATAAAAATATGTTAAATATTTTTATGTTTATTAAAATCAAATTTAGTATTTTTTTATTTTGTTTTTTAGATTTAAAATAAGAAATCTATATATTTTGTCTCAATGTTGTTTGAAATAAAATTTTGTGGATGTTTTAACTTGTAAATATTAAATATTATTTTGTCATTCAAACATACAGATTATGGCTCCCCAGAAATCAACTGCGAAGCATGGAAATATATCACTCGCAATGGTACTGACCTCAAATGCAACAAGTGTCAGAAACCTTTTATTGGCGGTTTGACAAGGGCAATGGACCATTTACTTGGTATTACAAATGGTGCAGGAGGAGGTGTTACAGCATGTCCTGACGTTACCCCAGAAATGAGAGCTGCTTTAGAGAAAGAACAATCCTCTTCAATTATAGGAAAGATGAAGAAAACACAAAAAAAACAGAGAATTGAAGAGGATATGTCTCAATCTAGATTCTCAGCATCTATTATGTCTTCCTCTTCTGGTTTATCCAAACCGGTGAGGGCATCAAAAGAGAGTGGAACATTGAAAAGCTTCTGGAAACCAGTAGAGAAACAGGAGGTGGATGATGCTGTAGCTGATTTGTTTTACACAAGTGCTATTCCATTCAATGTTGCAAGAAGTCCACATTTTCGTAATGCTGTTCACAAAATTGCAGAGTTTGGCAAAGGGTACACTCCCCCAGGTTCAGAGACTATCAGGACAACTCTTTTGCAGAGGTCAAAAGATAGAGTGACTGATAAACTAGCTACTGTCAAAACCTCTTGGAGGAAAACAGGTTGCACTATATTGAGTGATGGATGGTCAGATATATGTCAAAGGCCATTGATAAATATTTTGGTGGCTTGTCCTGAGGGTGTTGTGTTTTTGAAAGTGATTGATACCATGAACCACAAGAAAACTTCTGAGTACATTTTTCAAATATTAGAGGAAGCCATTCTTGAAATAGGGGTGGAAAATGTGGTTCAAGTGGTAACTGATAGTGCCGCAAATTGTGTGGGAGCTGGGAAGCTGATTGCAGAGAAATACCCACAAATATATTGGAGCCCATGTGCAGCCCATTGTCTTGATTTGTTGCTTCATGACTTGGCTAAATTCCCATGGGTACATGAAGCTATTCACAGAGGAAGAGCAATTGCAAATTTCATAAGGAATCATCGTCTCACATTGAGTCTTTATAGGCGGCATGCATCCAGGGAGTTGTTGAGGCCTTGTGAAACAAGATTTGCTTCATTTTATATCACTTTGAAAAGAGTGGTTGAAGAAAAGGCAGCTTTGAGGTCTGTAATTTGTTCCAATGAATGGGAACACTCAGTGCTTTCTAAAGGTCCTAAGGGGAAGAACGTAGAGCAAATCATTCTGAATAGCAATTTCTGGGAAAGTGCAGCCAAGGTTTTACTTATATGTGAACCAATTGTTGACGTGCTTCGTATGGTTGATGGTGACACTCCTTGCCTTGGCATGCTTTATGAAAGCATGGACCGTTGTAAGGAAACTATTCAAAAAGCACTCAATAATGTAGAAGCAGAATATATGAAGATATGGGAGGTAGTTGATTGCAGATGGAAAATGATGCACACACCTTTACATGCAGCAGCTTGCTTTTTGGAGCCTAAATTATTTTCTATCGATAGAGAAGGTGACACTGAAATTATGGGAGGGCTTTTAGAAGCTGCTGAAAAGTATGAATCAAATCCATCAATTTCAGCACTAATCAGAAGTCAATTTTGGGTATACAAGAGAGGAGAAGGGATGTTTGGAATGTCAGCAGCCAAATATGACATGACACATGTACCTACATATACATGGTGGATGACCTATGGAGCACAAACTCCTGAGCTACAAAGGTTTGCTATTCGAGTTTTGAGTCAGGGAGCAAGTTCATCAGCTTGTGAGAGGAACTGGAGTTGCTTTGACCACATCCATTCCAAAAAGAGGAATAAATTGTTGTCTGGAAAGTTGGGAGATCTTGTCTATGTTCGCAGCAATTTAAAATTGCTCATGAACAAATCAGCAAAGGACTCTTCATCACAACAAATTCGTGAAGACATAGCAGCACCAGATGCAGATGAGCCTGACTTTGAAGATGAAGAATTGAGTACTGATACAGATGATGATGATTTAGCATCTCAGCCAAGTGCTCTTGATGACTTGGAGCTTTTTTGAAGTTCTAAATTCTTTACTGTTATTGTACCTTTTTGACAAAAGAACATCTTCACAATCGTGATTTCACATGTTTCTTATGGTTTATATTTTATAAATGTGTCATCTTTTTGTAATGATTCAAATATATTTATCAATGTTAAACTATTTAGAGAATTGTATGGAGATATTACTTATATTTATAAAAAAATAAAAAAATTTACATGAGGCGAATTTAATTCGAATTTTATACTTTTCGAATTTTTTCCTTGTCGAATTTCATTCGAATTTCAATGTTGTCGAACTCGAATTCGAATTCGAACCTGGTGACTTAGATTGTATCCATCATTTGATGAGAGTTTGCAAGCATTTGCTGCTATTATTTGACCGTTATCAGGTCTGCAATTCATTGTATCAGGTCTGAAAATACACTTCTTTAAGTCTGAAATCATTGGCCTCCATTTTCCTTTATGATATGTTATGATTCTATGTGAAAAACAATGCTATTTTTCAGTTATTTTCTTTCTATGTAATGTTTCCTATGTATGTTATGCATTGATGAAAACATGTGAACAAGACAAACAAGAACATATCAGCAAACACATTACATTTGGCAAAAACAATCAAAAAAAAATGTCAAGGGTGGTTGTTCCAGAGAGCCCTAACCATAAGTCTAAATGGAATCCTAGGTTTAGGGTTAGGGCTCTCAAATTTGCCTTTAGTTCTGAAATATACCAAGTACCAAAACAGAGAATGGAAAAGTAAATTGAGAAACATCAACTTCAATACAGCCATTGTAAAGTCCTAAGTCACCAAGTTCGAATTCGAATTCGAGTTCGACAACATTGAAATTCGGATGAAGTTCAACAAGGAAAAAATTCGAAAAGTATAAAATTCGGATTAAATTCGCCATATGTAATTTTTTGTTTTTTTTTTAATAATAAATGTAAGTAATATATCCATACAATTGTCTAAATGCTTTAACATTGATAAATAGATTTGATTCATTACAAAAAGATGGCCGCGTTATCGCATATAGGGACGGGTAGACTACATGGGTACGGTTAATTATATTTAATAATAATATAAGATATTATATTTACTTTTATTATATATATATATATATATATTTACATTAGAAATTTAGAATTTATAATATATTATTTAGGTTTCAACAAATGTCAAATTTATTAGACTATTAATTATAATTTGTATTTATATTATATAAATACTAACATTGTAAAAAATTAAAAAATAATTAAATTATAAATGATAATTATAAAATAGTAATAATAATTTATAAATTTTATTATTATTATATAAATATTAAATAATATTAAACTAAGAATAATTTTTTTAAATATTATTAATACTATAGTATTATGATAATATTATTTAACCCAATAAAATATAAATCATTTGTGAATGAGTATTAGAAATAAATAAATCGCGACTATTGAAATAATTTTAAAAACCTGTAAAAATGGTGTCGCGTGCAAACCCTAGGCTCGTTTTTATCTGCAGACAGTGAAATGGATGCTGGAAACAATCCGAAATCATTTTGGAATTAGCACGTGAGCTCTGGAATCGCGTGGATACAAAACAGTGGAAAGCAAAGCCATTTCAGAAGGAACAAACCCAATTCCAGAGCGTATCCACAGGGTTTTTGACTCAGAATTCCGATTCTAGTAACCCAAACGCATTTTTTAAAAAGCATTTTTTAATGGAAAAAAAACTCTGCATTCTCCGTACTGCCGAATATGGCGAACATCAACGAATTTAAACCCTGAACTTGAAATTCGCCTAAATTCGAACTTCAAGCTTCATATTCGGCGAATACGGTGGCTTAGGTAAAGTCTATTAATGTTTAAACAGCAATAATGATGTGCAATCCAAAATTAAATTATAATAACTAGACGAAATTTGCACATCCATAGTAAAATAATTAAAGCAACAAGAATGTCCAATCTGTATCCCGATCCTTTGTTAGCAATGGAATCAATGTTTCAAGTAAGTTCCAATATTCCCGATAGACAATAACAGGCTCAGAAACAAGGATAACTCCCGCCTTAGAAATGCTTTTAGAATTCAATGATCTCAAATTACCAACCCGTCTGAAGTAGCTTTAGAAATACTTGGTGCAGACACAATATGAATTCACGGTAATTACCAATCGGGCAAATTCTGGGAAATGCAATTTAGCAGATACTTTGGTGGGCGTTGGAATGATATGGCGAGTAGCTCAACACTTGGAAATGGTGCCTCCCTAATTGCATCTAATTCTCAATGCCTTTCACAGGATGGTTATGGCTTATATTGCCTGCTCACATTCTCCTTGATATTTTGTGGGAGTAGTACAAATCGTGGTGGAAGCTTCAAGGCTTCGCCACCCCACAAAGGGGGCTCTGGCTCCTGTTACTCGCCTTTCTCTCACAGTAGATTACTCTCAAGCTCACATGAAGTCCTAAAACAGAGGAAGACTGCAATCAGAAAGATAATTTAATGTGCAAAGGAGTTGAAAGAGTACAAGCACTGGTGGGATTTTCGTCTCACCAGCACTAGAGCTTGCAGAGGGTGTCGTCCCTATGTGATCACCAAACTGTACTCCGTCAACCATGATAATCTCTCATAGCAAAAGATCCTACATAAATATGATGTAGCAACACCAACCCAAGGAGGTCGGCTAGACCATATCTAATTTCAAATTTAAATATTATTTGTAATAATTTAAATTTATATTATTATATTATTTTATATAATTCTTTTTATTTAAAATTTTCAAATAAGAGAAGTGTTGAAAAAAAACACTATTTTCCCTGCAAGTAGAGAAGTCGGCTCACTCCACATGATGGACATGACAGTCCTCCCTACCTAGGTGTTGCTTGCCCTCAAGCAACTTCAAGTTCAGATGCTCAAAAATCTCCACACCTTCCCATGTTACATCTTCGATTGGAAGATTCTTCCATTTTACCAAGTACTTTGGAATGACCTTGTTCCTTAGCATTTTCTCCCTCACATCCAGCACTGTCACAAGCTTGAGTATCAATTTTCCCTCATCATCAAGAGGAGGCAGCTCTACTAAAGGTGCAATCTACTATCCAAGTGCCCTTTTTAGGCATGACATATGAAAAATGTTATAGATCCTGCTGCCCTATGGTAATTTGAGCTCATAAGCAACCTCCCCAATCCTCCTTACAATCTAATAGGGGCAATAGAATCTTGGCATCAACTTTTCTGCACCATTCCCCTTGAGGGTAGACTATCTATAAGGTCGCAACCTCAAATAAACCACGTCATCAACCTCAAAAACTCTCTTTGTCCTATGCCGATCTGCATGCATCTTTTGCTGGTTTTGAGCTTGCTGCAAGTTTTCCTTAAGAGAATGCAAGATATCCATGCTTTGTTGTACCACATCCTTAGCTTTAGGAACTCTACTATCGGTAAGAATCAAATCCATCAATGAGGTGGCATCATAACCATAAAGAGCTTTGAAGGGGGTCATACCAATAGACATATGATGCATGGTGTTGTAACAAAACTCCCCCAAATGCAACCACTTTATCCATGATGTTTGCTGCCCCGTGACATAGTTCCTTAGGTACCCCTCAATCCATTTGTTCACAATTTCCATTTACCCATATTTTTGTGGTTGGTAGCTAGTGCTTGGCGTCAATTCCGTGTGTGTTAGACAAAAAAGTTCTTACCAAAATAAACTAATAAATCTATTGTCCTTGACACTCACAATGTTCTTGGGCAACCCATGAAGTCTAAATATTTCTCTAAAGAACAAATCAGCCACTCGTGGAGCCTTAAATTCTGAAGTAATGGCATGAAAATGAGCATACTTTGTAAGCCTATCAACCACCACATAAATACAATAATCCTTACCTTGAACCTTAGGCGGCCTTGTAATGAAATCCATGGAGATGCTTTCCTATTTCTAATTTGGAATGGGTAGGGGCTACAACAAACCAGCTAGAAAGATATGCTCCATTTTGTTTTTCCGGCACACCACACATCTCTAACATGTTGCAATACATCATTTTTTAGTCCCTTCCATGGGAAACGCTCCCTTACTTGCTTGTATGTCTTGTAGAAACCTGGATGACCAGCAAGGGAAGTAACATGACAAGCCCTCATAATCCTCTCCTTCACCCTTGATGTTGGTATAAGATACACACATTCTTTGTGGAGGATGAGATCTCCAATGATCTTGAATCTATCATCAAGCAATTTCCCTTCTAGAATATCAGTAGCAAAAGAATCTTTGGCATATTCCGCTATTATAGCAGCCTTCCAATCAGCAGAAATATCAGATATAGAGTAGAAATAAGGCTTCCTAGAGAGTGCATCAACCACCACATTATTCTTTCCTTTCACATATTCAATATCAAAATCATAAGTTTGGAGTTTGCTTACCCATTTTTGCTGCCTATCATTCAAATCACGCTGATTGAAGAAGAACTTGAGGCTGTTATGATCCGTCTTCACCACAAATTTCCCACAAACTAGGCACTGTTTGAATTTGGCAAGGGCATGCATGATAGCTAGCATCTCCTTGTCATAAATAGAGTCTTTTTTTGAATCCTTAAGCTTCCTACTCATATGCTATAGGATGTTTGTTCTGCATCAAAACTGCTCCAATACCCTCTCCTGAAGCATCACACTCAAGTACGAAAGGAAGTGAGAAATTTGGAATAGCCAAAACAGGACATGAACTCATTACCTCTTTAAGCTTATCAAAAGTTTGTTGTGATGTAGGGCTCCAAGAGAATGCTCCCTTCTTCGTCAAACTGGTCAATGGAGTTGCAAGTTGTGAAAATCCTTTTACAAATCTCCTATAGTAGATGCATAAACCCACAAAACCTTTGAACTGTGACAAATTCCTTGGTCTAGGCCAATCCTGGATTGCCTTGATCTTCTCTTCATTGATGCTAACCCCTTGAGCACTAATCTTATGCCCCAAATACAAAATTTCAGTCAATCCAAACTCACATTTTGACATCTTGGCGTGAAATGAATGCTGCTCCAGTATGCTAGGCACCTCATCTATGTGCTTCAAGTGCTCCTCCCATGTCCTACTATAGATCAAGATGTCATCAAAGAAAACCAAAATAAACTTCCTCAATTGTAGAATGAATACCTAGTTCATACATGACTGAAAGATAGAGGGGGCATTCGTTAACCCAAATGGCATGACCAAGAACTCATAGTGCCCGTAGTGACACCTGAAAACCGTTTTGTGCACATTTTCTTCTCTCATTCTTATTTGATGATACCCTGAACGCAAGTCAATCTTGGAAAAATATACTGCACCATAAAGCTCATCAATTAACTCATCAATCCTAGGAATGGGGTAGCGATTTTTTATTGTCCTCTTGTTGAGGGTTCTATAGTCATTGCACATCCTCAATGTCCTATCCTTCTTTTTGACCAACACCACTGATGTGGCGAAAGGGCTAGAGCTCGGACATATATGCCCCATGTCAAGTAACTCCTTGATTGTTTACTCTATCTCCTCCTTATATGCTCGCAGATGACAATAGGGTGTAGTGATGACTAGTTTGGCCCCTTCTTCAAGCTCAATCACATGCTGAAAACCCCTCTCAAGAGGTAGACCATGAGGTATATCATCAAAGACCTTGCTGTAACTCTCCAAGATGGGTTGAATGTCAACATGAAAGGTCTTCCCTTCCTTGGAAGGTTGTGTACCTATGATCAAGCATTCAGCTGCCCAAGCAACTTGATCTCTACAAAATGCTCTCTCCATACACTTAACTAAAACTACCATAGGGCCTCCATTGGAGAGGCCACAAAGGACTACCTCCTTCCCATTAGATTTGAACTTAAGCTCCATCGTTTGGTAATTCTACATGTATTCTCCAAGTGAGTGCATCCATTGCACTCCAAGAACCATCTCGGTGTCACCTATGTCGATCACATAGAAGTCATCTCTCATCTTATGACCACCAAGAGTCAAATTCAACTGCTGAATCTTTTGATTGCATGGAAGGGTGTAGCCATCAGCCACTGTGACATTAAATCCTTCAAAGTCCTCTATCTTCAATGCCAATCTAGCTAGCAACCTCTCATCAATAAAATTATGGGTAGCCCCACTATCAATCAAGACATTCACTCGCTGCCCTTGTAAGACTCCCTTGACTCTCTTTTGATTGATTAGTAAAAAATAGTCTCCAGGATGATTAAAATTTCAGAATCTTTTAGCTTACTTTAAGATTTATTTATTTATTATTTTTTAAACTTTTTTTTTAATTATTTTAATTGCCGTCTCCCTGTCATCTCCAAAATCTGATTAAAAAACTTTCCATCCCTGAAACACTATTTCTTGTCCCGAAACTCAGAGAAACACTGGTTAGTAGTTACATGGTCGTTAAACTTAAGCCACCTTAAAGAGACTGCAATATGCTCACATACTATTTAAGATGGATGTTTTGGGAGAGAATAATATTTTTATATACAGTTCTTTATCTATTTTGTATATGATTACAATACAGTTGGTAGTTGCCGCATGGTTGAATTTTCAAAACCTAACGATTCTGTAATATGCACAAATGCTATTTGAAATAGATATTTTTAAAGAAAACTGGCTTCTGGTACTTGTAAAAGGGTTACAATTTATAAAGATTCTTCCTCCCATTTCTCCGTGTCGATTCATGCAAGCACATTTGAATGATTGTGCATATAATTGCCTGTGTGCATGACAATCCATCCTAAATACTAAACTGGTCAATAGACAACATCCAAGGAAGAATAAGAAAAGAGATTATGTCTCTCTTACACTTTCGGGTAGTAGAAATGGAATGGCACTTAGTGATGAATTACACTGCATATACTCGCATCCACCCCAAGTTCGCCGACACCTCAAAAGGTGGACTCTATGCCTGCACTCTTCAAGAGGCGAGACTTGAAAAAGCAGAGGAGAGTAAGAAATAAAAATTACCAACAGAAGGTCCTCCAAAACAAAGTTATAGAGCACTGGATTTGAGCTTGATGTTGATGATTCACTCTTGAAGCACTTAAAGATTGCAGTAAAACTCAGGTTTAGCTCTGTGGTCCAATACATATTTTTGTTTCAGTGGGCCTTACTAAAATCATTTCATTCCATTCATTTTTATATAATAATCTGAAGAATTAGGGCTGCTATAGTGCCTACATTTTAGTAGGTGGCAACTCCCAAACAGTGGTTATGATTTCAATTTTCATAAACGCCCTTTCACTTCTATATTATGTGGTGTCAAAAACTCAGCTCAGCGCGTTTCCCTTTACTTTTCAAGTGTTACCCAAATGGGTTTATGAAGTTTTTATAGTTCACTATCAGAGAAAAGAACTAAAAGATGAAGACGGCAGCACAATACCTGGCCACAATGTCGAAAATATAGTCAGGGTCGTCAGGAGCTCCAAAACTGGCCTGGATGGTGTTGGTTAGTCCTAATCGCCTCGGAATAGAAACCCCTTCAACACCCATATCCATGTCCATATCCATTTGCTGTTTATTCCTGGTTTGTTCGGCTGCTACTCTGCAACAGAGTATAACTTCTTATAGAGAATCTAGGTAGCTTATATATTCTCCTTTGGAGGTTCAAGTTTGAAGACATTTATATACCCTGGGTACCTCATATAACGTTTATACGTGAGGCCATTTAAAAGTGAAAAAAGCATTATCGACATGAGATTTACACACTTCGTATTAGGGAGAGGAGAATGCATCTTCATCAGAAATACCTTAAATTTTTTTATTTATTTGAAAAATGAATTATTTTATTTTACCTATATTTTTTATTTTATTTTTATTTTAAAAAGTATTTTATTTTAATTTAGAATTATTTAAAAATTATTTTATCTTATTTATTTTAAAATTATTTTATTTACTTAAATTTTAACTTTTTTATATTTCAATTATGTTTTAGTTTTTAATTAGATGATGTTAAGAAAATTTAGATGTTTTTTCATAAATAGGAGGAACAATAAATGATAAACATTTAGCTTGAATATTAGAAGTTTATAGTTCCATGATTTGTTTAAAAAATATAATATTGTATTCCAACATAAATATTGTAAAGAAATAAATTATATAGACATAAAAATTTAACATATTAAATTAAATAAACTGATAACTTAAATTTTAGAGCTCAAACTAATAATAATAAATTAATTTAATAATTAATTTGGGGAATTCAAATAAATAAAATATAGTTATTGCTCAAATGTTGATATTATTATAATAGATGGTGTAGAATGATTCATCATTATTTCAAAAACTTGTGATGTGTTAGATAAATTGGTTATAGAAAAATCAATCATTAAAATATATGGGTTGATTTCATGGTGAGATGAAAGTACATTGCATAATCAATATGGATCTAGCAAAATCATCCATTTGTGTGTCAAATCAGCATATTGTGTTCTATGATTTGGAAATAGTTTGCATGGATATCCAAACCTACAATGAGTGATCGATAATGTTTATAAAAACTTTCAAGGAGTTTACTAAGTGAGATCATGTTCTCCTTAGTCAAACCACTGAGTGAATCAATTGAAAAAAAAATTGAACAAGGATTTAGCATAGCAAGCAACCATGTAGTATACCTATTTTTTGCTAAATATGTAGATGTTATTATAACAATGAATGCTCAAATGTGCACCACAAAAGATGTAACAATAAATGAGTAAGAGCTCTTGGACATTTAAACCATCCCTAGATGTGTTGAAATGAGTTAGAGTTTGTACTTTTTATGTAACACCCTGGAATATAATTTAAAATATTTTTTACTTGAGCCGGTGAGTAATGAATATTAGAAGGAGATGACATGGGTCCAATTTTAAAAGCTAAATTAAAAATTCAAGGGTTAACTTACTACCGCATAATCAATCTAAGTTGGGGAATGGGTAATATGCAAGTTGACACCAAATTATCACCAAGATCATCAAGGCCTAGCTAATTTGATAAGTTTTATGTTTAAATTTGTCACTTGTACACTACTTACTGTACAAAGTACAAATCAAGTTAAAGTGAGTGTAAGACAATGGGAAAAAGTGTAAGATGTGTGGCATTTAACCCTCACTCGAACTTGCATGTGAACTACTATGAAGGTGCATGTCAAAGTAAGTAAGTAGTCAACATGAAATTAAATTATTTTATACTCATAAAAGATATTAATATTTCAAACACTCCTAAAAAGATACAGATATTCATATTTCTCCAATGCATTCCTCTTACAATCAATGCTCCATCTAAAACCTACAAAATTAAATAGAATCAAATAAGTAGTATCTAACAATTGTTTGAAATATAGCCACTAACATAATTGCTTAACAATGTCAACAATCTCAAGGAGAGTGTAAAAAGTAACTTTAAAGATGACACAAAGCAAGGAACATGTGATTAGTAAAGAAAGAGGTATAAATTGTTTGATAGACCATTTTAACTATGCTCCCAATAGCAAAGTATGGTGTAATACAAAAAGTAACTTTAAATATGACACAAAGCAAGGAACATGTGATTAGTAAAGGAAGAGGTATAAAATTGCTTGATGGACCATTTTAACTGTGCTCCCAACGGAAAAGTATGGTATAGTTGTAATGAAATAACTTGCACAATAGAAGAATATGATATGAAATATGCTACAAATACTTGATAATAACTAAGAATAACAAGCCACTTTGAGGGGGAAAACCTCCAATTATCTCCAATGAGGACACAATTCACAATATGATGATGAAATAAGACTCACAACCTCCTATATATACTTATTTATGCCCATGATATCACGTAGGCCGACTTAGACAACCCAATATAAGCCCTAGGTTGACCTAACTAACTAAATAATAATATAATAATGATCACATGACTTAATTAGGAGTCAAGATAGCCACAAGTTGACTATTCATAACCTAATGTACACTAATATTAAGGGTGTAGCATACCCCCCTCTTCAAATAAGCATTGTCCTTAATGTGAATCAAGTGTGGATTCTTCTAAATGATCTCCTCATCTTCCCATGTAGCATCGTTAATGGGAAAATTCTTCCATTGGATGAGATAATCAGTGACTAGTCCTTAGCTTCTTCGTGTGTGTTTAATGAATGCACTATGGTTCCAAGATGATTCTTCCTTCTTCATCGAGCTTTAGTAATAATGTATGAGTAGGGATATTATGCCCAATTACCTTCTTCAAGCAAGCATGAAAAATTGGATGTATCTTTGTTGTAGGTGACAACTCCAACTTGCAGGCGACACTACCTATCTTTTGCATGATTTGGTACGAGCCATAATATTTTGGAGATAAATTATTATTCTTTTTTTGTTGCTTCAGTGAGATTTGCTTACAAGGTTGCAATCTCAAGAAGACCCAATCCTCGACTTCAAAACTTATTTCACTACGGTGTTGGTATGTCCATTGTTTCATTTGATTTTGTGACATACCCAAATTCTCATTGAGTCCTGAGAGCACCTATTGTTGATGAAGCAAGTGCTCCTCCACTGCCTGAACTCTTGGTGACACCTTCAATTATTATGTGAAGGAAGGAGGTTGATATCTATATAGTGCCATAAATGGAGACATTTTTTAAGAACTATGAAAGGAAGTGTTATACCACCATTCTGCTAGTGGTAGCCAATCTACCCATTAAGACTATTTATCTGATGTGAAACAACATAGACATCCTTCTAAATACTTATTAACAACCTCAATTTTCCCATCAGATTGAGGATGGTATGAAGAATTGTGAGCCAATTGAGTACCCAAACATGAGAATAGATCTCTCCAAAAGTGACTAGTGAAGATAGGATCACGATCACTGACAATAACCTTAGGTGTACCATGCAAATTTTGTATGTTCTCCAAAAAATATTTTGCCACTATACTTCTTGTAAAAGGATGTGATAATGCAATAAAATTGTCATATTTAGTGAGGTGATCAACTACTTCCATGATAACATTATGTGTAATGCCCCGCCAAGCAACCTCAAAGGATAATAATAAATTTAACATTTATGGCACCAATTTTTTTGTTAAAAGTACTAACATACATCATAATAATCATATATCACATGAAATGAGAACTAAACATGAACTACATATAACAAATCCCTCGGGTTTACATGACTGCATTATTTTTCACAACAACATTATTACATCACATGAAAGGTAAGTATACACCAGTAACCATAAGATAACATGAACATGGTCAATACATTAATCAAGGGTTACAATATTACAATGCCGCTTCCCAACATGAATGGGGAAGGTACAATAAAATGGAATGATACATTTGAAATGAAGGAGTACAAAGCTGCAATACTGGATCCACTCTGGTACAACTCAGGAGTCACTGCAAGGTACAATTTCGCACTTCTCGATCGACGATTGGGGACCCAATGGGGTGCATAGCACGTTCCACCCAACCACGTGGACCCAAAGGCCCACCCCCCGTGCTAAGAGATGACAATAAGGAATCCCAACCAAACCATCATGAAGGACAAGGTTTACAAAACTTCACCACAAAATCCACAATAACATAAGGCAATCTCAGCACAAGATATAACCAACACAAGATGTGCCCAACATAAGGAACAACCAATAAAGCATCAACATATAAATGCCAACATGTGCTTCCAGAGGCCCAAGAATAACATAGAGAAAAACAAAACATACATGGTTGTTAAAGGAAGAGTGTCATCGCAATGTTGCATGGGTTACCCTGGTGAATCTTCCTAGGCCCATTTAACTTGGTTTCTGTAGTGACCTCTCTTACAATCCATTTATGCAATCAATGCATTCGATTATCTTTCATAAGGACAAGACAATGATTTTTGCCATTCCAGAGGCCTTCTCAGCTCATCTCGATCCCGCTGGCATGAGCCATGAGTGAGGCATTCACTTATATCTTGTTAATGTGTGATTCTATCCAAAACCCCTAATTAAATATTAACGTTTTCACTTGATTAATAAACTTCCAATGAGTTACCCTGAGACCACTTCCGGGTCTCGGCCCCCATTGAAAGCCACTCCCCTTATGAACAACAAAATTCAAAAGACACTATCAGGGTAAGCCCCCATGCACAACATATAAAGCCACGTGATAATTTGCATTAAGCAAGACATACACCATTCTACACAAAATCTTCATAATGAAACTATTTTCAAGTGCAAGGCTAAACCCATAGCATCAAATAGATCATACAAGCAATAGTTCACAAAGAACCAAAAGTGAAGGCCAATAATAAAGCTACATATTTCTTTCCCTTTCTCTGGAAGACTGATAAATCACTAAAACAAGGGTTTCCCAACAAGGTGGCAACAAAACTTGATCTCAAAATCAACTTCAATCTCAAAATCAAACAATCACAAAGTCAAATCTTCTCAAAAGTCCATTAATCACAACCCAGTATTAACTCAAAACATTACTCCAAGACAATACATAAAACTCTTCATTTCAAAACTAACCACAAGCAGAAGTCATAACTTCATAGGACCATTAAATTCACTATCATCTCAAACTTATAAAGAGAATTTAAAATAACCATAGAAGTTAAATATCTCAATAAATATTTATCATATTCAAATTACACTCACCAACAAATCAAAAACAATAAACTTCAAAGAACAATTGAATCATCATCTACAATTTGTCTTTTCACTCGACAAGAAATCATTTTAAATCATCAAAGACTATATACCCATATCTTACTAATATTTCACTATGCTCACTATAAAATCGTTTAAAATAAAAGAAGTTTTCAAAGCATAACAACAAATTACTTCTATTCTAAGTCATGATTTATAATCATAAAGCTACTTAGAAACTAGACATCAATCTTCTTTTGTTTTTCAAGATTTAAATAGCATAGATTTTTCTTTAAATACAAGAAAGATTTCAATTATCTACCCAGAACCTAGTCACAAGAGAAAACAATTGGGAAGATAATATTTCAAAGCTATTTGTATACTGAAGCAGACATTTAGGAGTTTGATGTTTTGAATTGAGTCGGATAGGAAGCCTAAATACCCTCATTGACAAAGGAATCATGGAGATCATCTAAGTCTCTACAACAATCTATTTTCATGTGCTGAAGATGTGACAAGTTGCCAACAGAGAGGTTATTTAAATCAAGACAAAATTTTAGTTTCAAGCACTGCAGCTGTGACAGCTTGCCATAGGAATCAAGCGGCATATTAAATCTATCCGCTCAACCATGTTCAAGCACTACCGCTGTGACAGGTTGCCAACTGAAACACGAAGGTTATTTAAATCATGTCAACATCTTATTTAATTTGTGTTGCAGCTATGATAGATTTTCAAAGAAATTAAAGAGGTTGTTTAGACTTTTACACCATTCTATGTTCAAGTGTGTGGCTGTAACAAGTTGACAATGAATTCAGAGAGATTATATAAACCTTTAAACTTCCTATTATGTTCAAATGCTACGACCAAGACAGGCCGACAATGAAACCAGGGCGATTATTTAATTTACTACACCTTTGCAGTCTACAAGTTGTAGCTGTGATAAGTTACCAAAAGTTTCAGGGAGGCTATTTAATTCTGTACAATACCTCAACTCTAAATGTTGTAACTGTGATAGGTTGCCAATTATATTAGAAAATGAATATTGGAATTTGGAAATATCGCCAGCTACATGCATTTTATCATTATTTTCAAGTGTTGCAACTGCGATAGATTGCCAGTAGAATCTAGCAGGTTATTTATACATTTAAACTTCCTATTTAGTTCAAGTGCTGCAGCTGAATCTGGTTGACACTGATATCAGAGAGTTTATTTAATGCACCTTACTATCACTAGGGTTACTAAATATAAAATGCCAGAAGGCACAATTGGAGTTAGTTATCCAAGTATACATTAATGTTGC